>JAUTDX010002995.1:0-62559 GCA_030844895.1 Ambrosia x helenae
TTATGATTATGCGGTTGGAAGCCATGCATCTGATTGAAGGATTTCTCAGATGAGGCGTTATATTTTAGCGGAATGGATGACCTCGTCCCATGACTCTGGGATGCCATCCTTGCCAGTGAGGCATTTCATAAGCTCTGGGCTGCGCACATTTTGAATGAACGCAACGGGAGTAAGTTCTTCTCCGCAGCCTATCTGCAAGGCTTCTTGTTGAAGCGGACAATGAAGTCCTCGATGGACTCATGATCATACCAGCGGCACAACAGTATGTGCGCCTTGTCCCGCTTGTGTTTCCTGAGGTGAGAAAAGTGGTTAACGAACTTATCATTAAGGTAATCAAAGTCTGTGATGCTCCCCGCAGGGAGGTTGTCAAACAAAACTCTTGCTGCGCCCATCAATGTTTGGGCGAAAAGATGGCACCAAACATGAACGGGCCAGTTAACAGACATCCCCACACATTCAAAGTCATGAACGTGATCGTCTGGGTCACGCAGGCCATCGTACTTGTCGATGTTGCTAGGAAGTTTGGCCTTCTTGGGGATTCTGGCGGTCGCTATGAGAGCGAAAACTTTGATTTCTCAGCAAAGGATTTTGTCCTAAAAGGTTTGACCAAGTCATCGTCCACATCCTTGCGGTGTGAACGGCGGGAGCGACTTCTCCCGCTGTAGTCTGAGTCAGTGCTGCTTGACTCGTAACCATTGGACTCGTCATGTGATTTGGCGTAACCCCGAGCCCCAGCGCTTCCGTCGGGCTCCCCTCTATGACCATCACGTCGACCAGCCGTGTCTTTGTTCTTATGACCCTTCTTTGGTAGAGAATCATAAGTGAGGGCCTTGCTCTTCTTTTTTGCTTTCTTCAAGAATTTCCGCTGGTAGATGGCGGCATTCTTAGCATTCTGGCGGAGGCGCCACTGATCTGGGTCCTCCTCAGAGTGTTCGTCACTGTCCTAATCAGTGTCCACATCACGCACCTCGAAGGGCTGGCTTCTGAAAGCGTGAAGTGGGCTGTTTGACGACAGTGCCTGGTGTGGTGTCGTTGCCGAGGAGTTTGAGCATCAACGTCCCCGGTTTGGTTAGTGACAGAAGTGTTAGGGTTGGGTTCAGCCATGGGTGGTTAAAAGATGAAAAAAGAGTTGTTCTAGCCGTTGGATGGCGCAAATGAAGAAACAATAGGTATCCCGGAGATTATCACTAATCACCGAGGGGTTGATACCTATGTTACTACAAGTACTATCCTTCACCCAAACCTTTGGTTCAACCCGAGAGGAGAAATATGAGAGAGTGTGTGTGTAGTTAAAGTAAGAACACAAAGATGTAAGTGGTTCGGTCGGGTTCGACCTACGTCCACTGTGAAGAGCCGGTAATATTATTACTTTGGAGAGTACAAAGTATTACACGTAAACCTTAGCTCTATGTTACAAGTGGGTATTTTCGGATGCCTTGAAAAGGAGTTGAAGTCTTCTATTTATAGGAGAGTTCGTGGGCTTGGTGAAAAAGCACACGAAGAGCATATCCGATCTGGGCTTCCTTCTAGGCCCAAAACATTGGCCCTGAAAATGGCGGGAAACCTGAGTCCTGTGGCTGACGTCACAGGACTGTTGAATCGTCCTGCAAAGTGGACACGTGACGCCTTCCGGTTGGGCGTCGGCGACGTTCATCTGCTACAGTGTGGTTGACTTACCTGCTGCCGTCTGATGTGACGTCTGACAGCAGGTAAGCATGTCTGCTGGTTACTGTAGACGACAGTATGGAGGAAGCATAGAAGCAGTCAAGTTTGTTGTTCCTGTCAGCGGCCGTTGGACTGACACTGCCACGTGTCGCTATCTGGTTGGCGCACGTTCTGTCCCAGATCCTGCTTAATCTTCTTTGTCTGTTATCTCCGTACCTCGTACCAAAAGCTTTCCGAGTATATTCCGCGCATGGGCGCACGCGCATCTGTCTTTGTGGAGTGATGGTGTGAGTTGATCACGTACTTGTTGGCTCTGAGTTATGAAGTTAGTTCCGCCACTTAGTTCCGTCACTTGGTTTCCACGGGTGGCGGAACCTGTCGGCGTCAAGATTGTCGAAGAGAGGGATAGAGATGTCGTCTCCGCCAGGATTAGGCTCCCTATCCCTTCACGATGATTGTTAACTCTTTTTTGCTCAAACATATTGTAGATTCAACCATGATATTCGAAATATGCATTGTCATTACTTGGTTTAGCAAACCTATATAAGGGTGTGAATTTCCGACACGACTCAAACCTAACACGAAATTAGCGGGTTTAGTTTAGTCTAAATTAGTTTGGGTCAGGTTCGGGTTGAACCCGCGAACCTGTTTAGCTAAACAGGTCGGGGTCGGGTCAACCGGGTGGGTTGACCCATTTAACCAATTTATACTATATATTGTTTTTTTACAATATGTTTTATGTTATACATTAAATTGATTAGGTATTTTATGTTACACTTGTAACTTAAAATAGAAATTGGTATGAGATTTTATAAATAAAACATAAATGTTTTATATATATTTGTGTTTTTTGTAGTAAAAATTTAATTTTATACATTAGTTTGCGAAAAAAATAAAAAAAAAAATCAGGTTGAACGGGTCGGGTTCGGGTCAACCCAAGAATATTCAGGTCGGGTTCGAGTTCATATGTACGTCACAATTTTCGGGTTCAGGTCGGGTTTGGGTTCATGTAAAAATTCGGGTTCGTGTCGGGTTAGACCCACCAACCTGCGAACCCGACCCATTAAACACCCCTAAACCTATATCTCACCCCATGATATCTTGTAACATGCCTTTCCATTACTTGGTTAAGTTACCCTTTATCACTAAATGACGACGACACAAAAAACGGGCATGCCTTTTAAATAGTAACATAGTTACGTATTTATATGGCTATTAGTTGTGTTAATCTACACAAACAAATTTAAATTATGTGTTTTTTCATACAAGCACAATCTTTTTATTTTTTTTTAGAAAATCATAAACTAGTTTTTACCCCGGAGCATCCCGGGTTGATAAATATAATATGACCGGTCACCAAAGCCTACACCAATAACAATGGCATACCTACAATAACAATCATCAAGTAACTAACAACAGTCAACCATCACTATTATAGTATCACATCCATTAAATATTTTTAGCAATCACTTAAGCGGATACGGTACCATTCAAACCCATTACCATCTACAATACTCGTAATGCAGATTACCACAATAAAACTAAGTCTTTTAAAAAGCTACATTAATTTAATTTTAACAAAATGTTCTTGATTTGTATATTTTAACAGATACATACAAAGGCGGGTTTATATATATTCGTCTTGCGCATCCCGTATGAAAAGCCTACAGCTTTTGCGCTTCGGTTTTAGACCTCGTCGCTTTTGTGCGTTTCGCGGTTTTTAAAACCTAGCACACACGCTTCTTTTTAAAAGCAAAATTTGTAAATTTTGTAACTTCATATACAGAACACAAAACTCGGTTTGGTAAATTTAAAAAGTATAAGTTTAAAATTTTATAATTTTATAATTCCATGTCTCTCGAACTCCCTGTAAGTAAGTAATTAGTCAAACTTTACAATCGGCTAACTATAATCAATCAATTCTCAAAGAAGCTTTTCAAGTTTATCTTACAAATTTACAATCGGTCATCTGTATACTGTATCCACACATAACCTTAGCTTCAATTGTTTTGTATCATTCAAGACTTCAGCTTAGACTCTTAAATATTTACCAGTTCCACATAAGCTTATTATTATCATCTTCATTATAGGTTTGATTTGTTAGCAAAAGACTTGATTTAGGCCCATTTTTTATATGACCTCTAAATATCATTGATATCACAAAATGGATTGAAATAGGTTGTGTGAACAATATTGTGTGCTAGGGTTTGAGTGTTGGTTAATGAATGATGATGATGATAGAGATAGAAAGAGAACTGACCGTTACGTAAGGAGATATTAGGCTGCCTTCTGCTGCTGTTGCTTGTGATGAGAGAGAATAATCGCCTTTGCATCCTCCACGCCGTCATGACTATACACTCAATTAACCGGCACCCTCCTCTGCAAACCACCACCATGAGCCACCGTCTTCATCAGAACCTAATCACCGCCGTCACCGTCACCATCTTCCTCTCTCTCTATGATTCTGTTTTGATCTCCTTCTCTCTCTCCTCTGTGTCTCGTCTCTCTCTCTCTCTCTCTCTGATTTAACTCTCACTATAGAATATTGTTTAGGTGAAAGGGGGTGCCGGCTGCAGCAAAAAAAAGAAGAAGAAAGGGAAGTGACACATAGGATGACACATAGCTAATTCAAGGGGGAGATTGCCTCATTGAATGCCAACTCATCAAAATGGTTTTCTTTTATATAGTATATAGATATAGATAGATTAAAAAATACTTGCATAAAAAAAATAACGAAGAAAATATTTTCTTAGAAAATTAAAAAAAAAGGTTCATTTAGAAACAAGAAGTCGAAAGTAGAAGTCGATAGTAGTACACATGCTCTATTGAGGTTCACTCACTTCGATCCTCGATATAATCACCACACATACTCCCTCCACCCATAAGGCTATAAGGTGGGCAGACATGAAAAACCTCATGTCTCAGTGCCACGTAGGCTGCCACATCACTTAGGTGGTGTCTGAGACATGGGTATGGTGTGCAGACATGAACAACCCCATGTCTCAAGCATTTAATATATATTTTTTTTGTTTTCTAATATTATTTTTTATTAGTTTTATAAAAGTAATAAGTAAATAAAATAATGTTCAAATAAATACTAAATAATATAAAAAAATTACAAAGCATACTAAATTAAAAAAAAAATTACAAACCATCCTAAATTAAAAATAAAAATTACAAACCATCATAATTTAAAAAAAAATTACAATCTAATCGTCTTGTCCGTTGTTCCATATATATTCGATCAAGTCGGCCTGTAGATGATGATGGATGTGTTCGTTACGTAACGCGAAATCGTTTAACTCTTGTTGGGCTTCGTTTACCGGAATAGTATTCTCCTCCACCGCATTTTCATCGAACTCACAAATAGCTCGGCCTTCGTCTTCGATGATCATGTTATGTAGCACGATGCAAGCATACATACAATAACGTATTTTTTTTGTTGTGAAAGCACGTGCCGGGTTTGCGATGATGTGCCATTTTGCTTGTAGAACCCCAAATGTTCGTTCGATATCCTTTCGCGCCGCTTCTTGATACTTAGCAAATTTCTGTCTTTTTTCGTCGTGAGGGTGCTTAATACTTTTAACGAGTGTAGAATAGGTTGGGGTATATTAAATCCGCTAGAAAATACCCGTGCTTGTACTCAACACCCGAAACGGTAAATTTTGTATCCGGACCGGTTCCTTTTCTAACATCATCAAACACCAAAGACTGATTGAGAACGTTAAGATCATTATTGGAACCGGGTACACCAAAAAAGGCATGCCAAATCCATAAGTCTTGTGACGCGGCAGCCTCTAAGATTATTGTTGGATGACCGTGATCGCCGCGATAAAACATGCCACGCCACGCATTAGGGCAATTTTTCCACGGCCAATGCATGCAATCGATGCTTCCGATCATCCCTGGAAAACTATGCTTCTCATGATGGTGCTGATACAACTTTTGGATATCATTGGAGTTTGGTTTGCGCATATATTTTGTGCTGTAGATCTTGACAACACGCTTGCAAAACTTATACAAGCACTCACGTGACACTCTTTCCGACATCCGTAAGTACTCATCCCATGAGTCGGATGCCGTCCCGTAAGCCATTTGCCGCAACGCTGACGTCATTCTTTGGTAAGTTGTGAATGCCGGTTTGCCTCTAGCATCGTACCGTAATGTAAAATACGGATCACAACTCGCCAAATCATCGGCAATACGTATGAACAATCGACGACTCATTCGAAACCGGCGCCTAAACATCTCGTCCGTATACACCGGGTGATCGGCAAAGTAATCTCTAATTAATCGTTCATGTGCACCTACACGTACGTTGTAAATAAATTTAAAAAATATATTTGAAGAAAAATTATACGTTCCAAAAAAAAATACTTGCTATATATATATTAGAAGAAAAAATTAAACGCTTACCCTCACGGTCTCTGTTTAAAGGCCCTTGTCTAAGTCGTGGTTGCGAGCTCACTTCTTCTTCTTCATCGGCCACGATTGATTGTGCCGCTTCCCAAATCGCGTTAACGAAAAGCTGGTTTTCCTCGCTCGACGAAGATGAGGAATCAACCATTGGTAGGTAAGACATTTTGTTTGTTATTTTTTTAAAGAAAGTAGAGGTTTTTTTTGTTGGTTTTGGTTGATTTATGGGGTTTTTTTTTAGATGGATTGGGTTTATATGGTTTAATTGGTATTTATTAAAAAAAGAAAAAAAAAATAGCCGTTAGGCTTGGGTTACCGTTTGAATTCAAAAAAAAAAAAAAAAAAAAAAAATAAAGGGCTCTCATTGGTGCGTCCCATACGTCCGGAGAAGAACGCGAGAGACGGGGGTCCGAGGGACGGGGCAAATTGGTGAGGTGTTTGGGTTGGGACGGGGGAGATTTGGCTGGGACGGGGGTTGGGGATGTCCCCTCACCTAGTAGCCTAATCACAACTCATTCTCTCTACCTTTGCAAATTAATAATAAGGTATTAATTAAATTAATTCAATTCCTGGTTAATTCTTTGCTTCCTTCTTGTATATCTTCACTCTATTTTTATCCTACAGTTACTTGATTCCCGATCGCATTATGTGTGTTGTTAAATCAATTTTGTTGTTCTTCTCTTCCATCATTTAACTCAAATAGAAACACTATCTGTTTACCTATTGCTTGTCGTCATGTGGATTGTAAAGAGTATCAAAGTTGTTTGTATGAATCCCTTGTATGTTATTCCATTACTGTACAGAGTAATATAAATATTACAAATGGAAGGAGGAAATCACGATGCATATACATGGAAAGAAATAATAGCCTAGACTAGCTGCTAAGAATAAGCTGTACATTGAATATATTTAAATGATAATGAAACCAAATGTAAAATAAATTAATGTGGTCAACCCATATCCTTAATACGCCCCCGCAAGATGGAGGCTCCGTTGGAGACTCCGATCTTGGATCGAATGTGAAGAAATGGAGCCCGACTTAGCGGCTTTGTGAGTATGTCTGCGAGTTGATCTTTCGAGTTGATGTGTGACACTTTAAGTGAGCCTGCAGAAACTTGTTCGCGAACAAAGTGGTAGTCGAGAGCGATATGCTTCATGCGTGAATGATAGACAGGGTTTGCACATAAATAAGTGGCTCCGGTATTATCGCAAAATAGCGTCGGTGGGTTAGAAACGGGAATACCGAGTTCGGTAAGCAGATTACGAACCCACGAAAGCTCGGCCGCTGCGTTTGCAAGTGCCTTGTATTCAGCCTCAGTAGAGGATCGAGACACCGATTTTTGTCGTGCGGATCGCCAAGAAATAATGTTTGGCCCCAAGTAAAGGAGGTAGGCGGTGGTAGAACGACCGCTATCATTAATCCCTCCCCAATCAGAATCTGAGAATGCAGTGAGCTGGAGAGAAGAACCTCGGTGAAGGAATAGACCATAATGGATGGTGCCTTTGAGATATCGAAGAACACGTTTGAGGGATTGCCAGTGAGATTGTTTTGGAGAGTGCATGAACTGAGAGAGTTTATTTATAGCAAAGGAGATATCGGGACGAGTGAATGCAAGATATTGCAAGGAGCCAACGAGTTTGCGATATTGAGTCTGATCAACAGGTTGAGAGGAGTCATGGGGGTTAAGAGGATCAGATGAACTAAGAGGAGTGAGGACATCCTTTGCACCGTCCATGTGGAACCGGGTGAGGACATCATGGATGTGGCGATGTTGGGAAAGAAAAAGGCCTTTGGTGGAGAGAACCGAGATCCTTGATAGAGAATTTTTGACTTAGGGTATCAACAAAGTGGTTTAAGAATTTATTATTGTTGCCGGTTAAGACGATGTCGTCAACGTAGACCATGAAGTAGGAGACTATATCGTTCTTTTGGTAGATGAATAGTGAGGCATCGGCTACAGATTTTCGGAATCCGAATTGTATTAGAAAGGTAGTGAGTTCCGTGTACCAAGCTCGAGGAGCTTGTTTTAGACCGTATAAGGATCTTCGAAGCCGACAAATGTGATTTGGGAATTGAGAGTGAGTGTAGCCTGGTGGTTGAAGCATAAAGACTTCTTCATGAAGGGTCCCGTGAAGAAACGCATTATTAACATCGAGTTGCTTTAGTGGCCAATGTTTAGACAATGCAATAGATAACACGGTTCGGATGGTTACGGGTTTTGTGACCGGACTAAATGTATCAAAGTAGTCTTTGCCATATTGTTGGTGAAAACCTTTGGCGACCAAGCGGGCTTTGTATTTAGCAATCGAACCATCGGGGTTTCGTTTTACACGGAATACCCATTTGCAACCGATTGGAGTTTGAGAGGTGCGAGGAACTAGATCCCAAGTGTGGTTTTGGAGAAGGGCATTGAATTCGGAATCCATTGCACTTCTCCACTTCGGGTCTTTGAGAGCTTGCGAGTGAGTGGTAGGTTCAAAGGTTGGGGGAATTGGATGAAGGAATGTAGAGTTAACAAATTGGTTATTGTAGTATTTTGGATTTGGTTTTCGGGTTCTAGGTGGTGTGGGGTTGGATGTGGCGACGGGTGGTTCATGGTTATTGTTTGTGTCACTCGGAGTTGTTGTAGGTGTGGGTGATGATGAGTTAAAGGTGGCGGAAGAGGTAGAGGAATTAGGATTGAGAGATATGGTGGGTGTCGTGTTGGTCGAGTTGGAGGGTGGTGATGGTGTGGCTTGATCGGATGGTGGTGGGCCGATATTAACAGAAGGAATAGGTGATTGGTCATTTATTGGTGGGTGCATGGGGGTGGGACATGTTTGGTCATTTATTGGAGGGTGCATGGGAGTGGTAGGTATTTGGTGATTTATTGGTGTGTGCATGGGAGTGGGAATATACGATGTTTGCATGGGTTTGAGTGGTGGTGTGGAGTAGGTAGTTTTTGGTGTGGATGAGGCAAGAGATGTGATGCTAGGTGATTTGAGAAAGTAGTCTGTGGTGGGAAGGATGGTAATACCTTTGGAGGAATTTTTGTAAGGGAAGTGAGTTTCCACAAACTCGACATGACGAGAATGAAAAAGTTGGCGAGAAGCGATGTCATAACATTTATAGGCTGATTTGGATGAGGAGTATCCAAGGAATACACAATGAGACGATCGGGGATGTAGTTTGGAGGATGCGTAGGGTCTTAACCAGGGAAAGCAAAGGCACCCAAATGGTTTGAGTTTTGAGTAGGATGGTGGCGAGCCATAAAGGAGTTTGAAAGGTGATTGGTTGTCAAGGATCGAGGTGGGAAGGCGGTTGATGAGGTATACCGCCGTTTGAAAGGCGTGGGACCAAAACGCGAGAGGTAAATTTGCGTAGTGGAGTAATGAGAGTCCCGTTTCAACAATATGGCGGTGGCGTCTCTCGGCGGTACCATTTTGTTCCGGTGTGTGAGGTGGAGTGGTAAAGTGTGATATTCCATGTGATTGGAGATAGGTCTTGAGACCGATGTATTCTCCCCCGTTATCTGTAAAAAGCGAAATGATTGGTGTTTGGAAAAACTTTTCAACTAATGACTTAAATTGAGGGAAAAGTGTTTGAACATCCGATTTTCGTTTCATGGGGTATAACCATGTGTATTTGGAGTAGTAGTCGACAAAAATAACATAATACCGAAAATCATCAACAGAAGATTGCACCGGTCCCCACACATCGGAATAAAGCAACTGCAATGGTTTTGTAGCACGGAAGGTGTTTTGGCCAAATGGTAATTTATGGCTTTTATTAATTGAACATGATGCACAATGAAATGACGAATTAGATGATGATTTAAAATTAACTCCTATAGTCTTGAGGAGAGAGTTGAACACTTTCGTAGAGGGGTGGCCAAATTTGTGGTGCCAAGCGGCAATAGAGCCGGTGGTTGTAGCGTTGAGGCGTGGAGTGGCTGAAAAAGTGGCATAGTAGATATCATTAACATTTACTCCTCGCATGAGCCGCGCCCCCGTGCGAAGATCTTTGACAAAAAAATGATACGGAAAGAATTCCACGGAAACATTGTTAGAGCGACATAATTTGCCAACAGAAACAAGATTGCGTAAGAGCTTTGGAACATAGAGAACATCATTTAGAGATAAAGGCCGAGAAGATGATGGAAGATTTGTTTGACCAATATGGGAAATAGAGAGGGTCTTACCATCACCGAGGACGATCTCGTCCTGTCCAATATATTCCGAGAGAGTATGGAGAGAGCCATGATCAGAGGTCATGTGGTGGGAGGCACCACTATCGAACATCCATTGTGGAAGCGAAACAGTTCGTCGGGCTGAAGAGGTGTTCACCATGGGAGCCGTAGGTGTGGAGGCAATGGTGATGTTGTTTTCTCGGAGAAAGCGGGTCAATTTCCGGCACTCTTTAGTGTCGTGACCAGGTATATTGCAGAAATGGCAGTGAATGAATTGTCTAATACCTACGTTGCTGGTTGGTTGATTGTTAGGAGACCATTGAGAGCGGTTATTTTTGCTAGAGTTGATCGGCATGGATCGGTTGTTTCTGTCATCTTGAGTAACTTGGTTGGATTGGTGATATTGTTGTTGGACTGTGTAGTTCACAGATGCCATAAGAAGGATTTAAGGATCGAGACTCGTTAGAGTTTTGAGTGCTCTGATACCATAAAGAGTATCAAAGTTGTTTGTATGAATCCCTTGTATGTTATTCCATTACTGTACAGAGTAATATAAATATTACAAATGGAAGGAGGAAATCACGATGCATATACATGGAAAGAAATAATAGCCTAGACTAGCTGCTAAGAATAAGCTGTACATTGAATATATTTAAATGATAATGAAACCAAATGTAAAATAAATTAATGTGGTCAACCCATATCCTTAATAGATTGCATCATTAATAATCTTAATTAATTTAAATATTGTAAGTTTGGACTTGTTAAGGGGACATATTTCACTGATGATGAATATCCACGAAAAAATTCCATTTTGGTACTCAGTTTAGTTATAACCATTGTTCTCAAAACCGGTCCAGTGTTTTAAAAACCAGTTCAAACCGACCGGTAGTACTACTAGTTGAACCGCCTGATAGAATCGGTTGAACCGTCCAGTATACCCGGTTGAACCAAACCGCCCGATACGAGCAATTTCTGAGCCCAATCCGATATGGTATAAAAAACGGTTTTTAAAATATTTCCATATGACATTGCCGGATTCGGCGGTGGGACTGAATTTCAATTTTTTTTTTAATTTCTTCCAAAACCGCATTTACCATTTAAGGCTTCGTATTTTGTTTATCCCGCTTACGGCTATGCGCATATAATGTATATGTGTGTGGCCCTTCGGGAGGCAAAAGTAAAGTTGCACTAGTTTTAAGTTTTGACGTTATTTTACTAATTTCATGAAAATAACGTTATAAAGGACGGACGGTTAATCATGCATCATGTGGTGGCGTTGATAGCCAAAAGACAAGGGGTTACATGCACCAATCGGGTTTGTCCAGATTGCTAAGTGTTATGTGCCTTATGTCCAAGGCTTGATACAAAACCACTATCGAGCCGGGGGTCTCACCGGAAGCAACCTCTCTATCCTTACGGGGTAGAGGTAAAGTTGTCTACATCTTACCCTCCTCAGACCCTACCTTAGCTTTTGCTATTGGTAGGATTAACTGAGTATGATTATGATGATGATGATTTTGTTCATATTTGGTCAAAATTGCACATCCACACCAAAAGTAGATCGATATTTTGTTTCGTGTATGCAATTATGCATACTGCTCAAATTATTTATGACGTCACCCGGTTTCTTAAACTGGTCCGACAAGTGGACCGGTAAGGAGGCGGATTCGTTGATTATGAAAACCTTGATTATAATTATCTGCGTTTCTCCCTCGCTAGGAAGGCAGAAATTTAAGAGTAGTGATCTGCAGGAAACGAGAAGCGATATTCCAACAATATTATTGTTTGATTATCTTAGGACAAAGTGTTATGGTTGAATGATGCTATTTATTGCAAGCTAAGAAAGCTAGATGATGGCCACAAATGCAGTTATTGGACTAAGGGCAGGGGAAAGACTGTTGACTTCATCCTCTTATTACTCTGATGTCAATGAAAAGCTTTCAAGCAGTAGCGAACTTGGGTTCGTAGCTGTCCCGACTAAGAATGTGATTACTGCAAAAAAGTCTACAAACTATGGTCATGGTTTCATACCCAAACGTCATAATCAAGACACGCATTACATCAGAGCTCTAAAGGTTAATACGGCTTCCGGTTTTTCCAGTATAGACCAATGGGTTCAGGGATTTGAACACTTAGTGCATGAAGATGCCGATCAAGAGTTTTCAGTTGAAGCTTTGCTGTCATTACAGAAGTCTTTGTTAGAAAAGCAGTGGAATCTTTCAACCGAGGCGACGTTGACTAAAGTCAACCCGACAGAGAAATGCAGCAAAAAAGATTTATGTGAATGGTTCTGGGAAGTCAGCACGTAGGCGTAGAATAGATGCTCAGAGGAAAATACCAAATAGAAGATTGTCTTCGAATGAAGTTGGTGTAAAGAAACAGTTGAAATTTGTAATCAGTCCAGAGTTGCTCCAAAATCGTGCAAGTGGTTATGTTAAGGGTATAACAAGTGATACGTTGCTTACTCATGCTGAGGTGGTGATTTTATCGAAAAAGATTAAAATTGGCCAACGGTTAGAAGAGAGGAAATCAAGGTAACTGAGTTTCCCTTATATGTATATGCTTGCGCTTAAATATAATTTTTGCAACTTAAGACGTTTCTCTTATGGGCTTGATGATTAGTATGACTATAATTTACCAGATTGAAGGAAAGCTTGGGATCTGAACCCTCAGAGGTGCAACTTGCAGCGTCGTTGAAGATTTCACGAGCTGAATTGCAAATGAAACAGATTGAGTGCAAATTGGCTAGAGAGAAGCTGGCGATGAGCAATGTCCGTTTGGTAATGTCAGTTGCCCAAAAATATGCTAACATGGGAGCTGAAATTGGTGACCTCATCCAGGTGTGTGTTATCTTCAATAAATGTTTAATTAGTGAAGTTATATGTTTTTTAAGCTAGCAAAACAGCGGTATTACTTAGGGTTAATACCATAAAAACCTATATAGTTTCTTATTTTCGCGAAACCCCAACCTAATTTCGGTATATTAAGTCCTCAACTTTATAAATATACATGAAAAGGTTTAGTAGTTTTTATTAAAATCCCTAAACTTGTCTAAAATGCTACTATGCTTGATTTTTAAAAAATGTTTTAAATGGCTAAATTGGTACTATATAATTTATTTATTCATTATTTTTTTTTAGAAATGTTGAATGCCGCTTCATCAAGCTTTTACCAGTTTAAGAGTTAACAAGTCGTTATTCACAAAAAAAAATCACAAGCACATGCTTTCTAGACAACGTTAGGACTTTAATATACTAAAGTAGTTTAGTGACTTTGTTGTGTGTTTGTACAAGTTACAGACGCCAAACAAACGTACCCAACAAAATTTCAATCATATGTTTGGGTTTGGAAAGGGTAGGATGGATACAAACCTTTCCTTTATCCGGAAGATAAAGAGGTTTCTCCTACTTAGATCCCCGACATGAAAGACCTTATATTGACATGTAAAGTATAGTTTCTTGATAACATAAGGTATGAACTAGGTAAATGAAACTTAAAAAAGTACTAAAAGTTATACTCATAAACTACTGATAAAACAAATAGTATAAAAACTATAGTCGTAACAACAGATAAAAGAGCAAATGATGAATAAGATAGCACAATCCCCTCGAAAGAACCAATACGCTTCCTTGAAAAAAACTCTACGCCAAGACTGTGCCAAGGCGAAACTAAGGCTAAGATAACACAAAGTGTTTGAAAAGCTAAGGCGCAAGAGAAGATCTAAGGCAACTCTATGCTTCCTCTAAAAGTCCATAGCCGTTTATCCAACGTCTCCAAGAACTCCTATCCCTCATCATGTCCTCGAAGAGGTGCAACTGCGCAAGTAATCAAATCATGCCTAATCCACTCGTCTCATGTTAGTTTGGGCCTACTTTTTCTCCTCCTTTCCTTCACTGTGATGGTTTCCACTAAATCCACTATTTTTACTAGTGCTGTCAACTGTCTCCTCTTCACATGCCCAAAGTATCTCAATCTCCCTTCCCTTATTTTATCCGAGATACAAGCAACGCCCAAGTTTTCCCGAAAAACTTCCTTCTTATTCTGTCCAACCTTGTGTTACCACCCGTCCACCTCAGCAATTTGATCTTTGTTACCTTCAGCCTATCGTGTGTGTGTGTCTTCTTAATGGCCCAACAATTGAGCCAAGGGACTTTAATATACCAAAACTAGTCTGAGGACATTTTTCTTTTTCATGAAAACAAGAAAGTATGTTGGCTTTTTTGTAGTATTAACCCTATTACTTATCTTTTTCTGTAGGGAGGTCTAATAGGATTATTGCGCGGGATAGAAAAATATGATTCATCAAGGGGGTTCAAGATTTCTACCTATGTTTATTGGTGGATAAGACAGGTAATCAGTCATGGTTTTATAGTGACTGTCACTATCGAATAATAGAAATCACTAATTAATGTGAGATCCACGAGTCAAATGAGCACTAGTTCTTTAAATTTGTATCTATTTTAAATTCAGGGTGTTTCAAAAGCATTGATTGAAAACTCTAGAACCCTAAGGTACCTGTCCATGTGCATGAAAGATTGAGTGCAATACGACATGCCAAGGCTAAGCTCGAGAAGAAAGGAATAACCCCATCAATTGAAGTAAGCTAACTGTGATGGTTACTTAAAATGTATTGCACTATTGTTATATTCACCTCGGTTTTTAGCTTGAGCTAATTATTATAACTTTCTGGTGATATAGAAAATTGCAGAAAGCCTGAACATGTCAACAAAGAAAGTATTGAATGCCACTGAGGTACTAGAAGTATTTGAAAATTTTATTGTTTCATGGGGTTTCTTCATTTTTTAGCATATTAATATCTAGATCCTTTCTTGTAGGCAAATTGCAAAGTGTTCTCACTCGATAGGCCAGCATTCCTTCTTTAAATGGTCTTTCAAGTGATACATTTCACAGTGTAAGTCTAGATTCATACAAATTAACTCACACGCATCTGTATAGACTCGATTGGTAACATTTAGAGTTGGTAAATTGACGGGTTGTGCAGGTTGGATAACAGGTTAAAACGGAGATGGGTCCTGTCAGGACTGTCAGGTTGACCTGAAACCGTCAATTCTTGATTGAATATTTAGCGTGTGCCGCGTGTCAAATGTGATTACAAAACTATATCCCTTGAAATACAATATAATTTCTTATAATAAAATTGTTTAAGAGGTTTGAAACACCCTTCTGGCTATTGTCAACCCATTTGACCCGTTTCCTCATTTGCTTTGCTTTTTCAGTAATATAATCTGTTAATCGGCTCATTAATAAGTTACAAGTTTAAATTCTCACCTCTAGTACCATTGGACTGAACTGCCACTTGGTAGTTATTAATGTTAAGCCTTCTGTTATGTTGCAGTACATGGCAGATGATCACCCAGAGAACAATCCTTGGCATGGAGTAGATAACGGGGCGCTCAAGGTATTTTACATGTTCTTTGTTTTTGATATCGCAGCAGCCTCTTTATTCCTTTAAGGCTTGCCTACATCCCACCCTCCCCAGACCCAACCAATAGCTTGTTGCTATGGATGGGATTATTATGGGTATGGTGGTTGTTTTTGATATAGCATACGTTGGTTGGCTGAGTCGAGAACTCTAAATGTTAAAACAATAAAACCCCATACAAGAGTTTTGTGAGAAAACACCTGAGTCAGTTTCTTGCACTCATAAGTGAACTAAAATGACCCAATTGCCCTTAAATTCTTATCCATTACCAAATTTGCCCTTATCTTCTCTTGTGGCTGCAAGAACATATTTAAGAGTGATTATAACTTCATACTATGGATCCTGATAGTGGAAACTGGAAAGTATGTATGATGCTTTCATGCAGATTCAATCTAAGCAATGAGTTGAGCATTTCGTCTAGATAATCCAGTAAATGTACTTGTCATTTTTGCAGGATGAAGTGAACAAGTTGATGACCACATCTCTAAGGGAACGAGAAAGAGAGATCATCCGTTTGTACTATGGTCTCGACAATGAATTCCTTACGTGGGAAGATATTAGTCGAAGGTACCAACTCGGTTATTTTTGTTTCTGGGGTTAATTTTTAACCGTGACGTAGAAGCAATCAGATGACCTCTTTCCTCTTAACTAAAAGTGGCAAGATGGGTGGGTATTGGGTTGTGGGTGACAGGTCAAAATGGGTACAGGTTGAACGGGTCACTTCTTATTGCAGGTCAAAACACAGAAACAGGTTGACCCGTTAACCCTGTTAAGTAAACAATTCAGTCCACCAGTCTGTTTACACATTTAACCCATCTATACAGCCTGCCCACTTGTTTATAGCTCTTTTGCAACTTGATTGCAGTACATTTACAAACCCTTAACTCATTCAACTCGTTTAGATAAATGGGTGAACGGGCTGGTGTTCTGGTTAGACGAATTTAACTGTGCCCAGGTTAGTTTTGGTGTCTGTGACATGATTATATACATGGGTCATTATCTAGTTCAACTATTCAACCCGCAAACTCGACACTATTCGTACTCTTAACAGTCTGAATTACAATGATAAAAATTGTAAATTAACAATCTTTAGCGTCTTGCAGGATGGGGTTGTCGAGAGAACGGGTGAGGCAAGTTGGGCTTGTTGCACTTGAGAAGCTAAAACACGCCGCCCGAAAGACAAATCTTGATGCTATGCTAGTGGAACATTGATCTTTTGCTTGCTATATTCGACTAAGTAAATTGCCTGTATATACTATATACAAACAATAGATACATACATATCTATACATATATATACTTTACTAGCTTTTATCCCGGGAGTGTCTCGGGGTTGAAATATCTAATATAACATAATAAAATATCTAATATGACAACATAATTAATAATTTGTCAATACATGATTATTGAATAATAATAATAATATTATTATTATTATTATTATTTATTTTGAACAAATTTCTGCCATAAGTTGTTATATTCAAATATAAAAAAAGGAATCTCTACTTATGAAGTTATGTTTATTGTTTGTGATTTATTAGGAGAGTAAAATATATGTGAAGACAAAACCCCACAAAAATAGTTGTTTTTTTCTCCGTTTTTTATATAGCACTATGGTACTCGTTGGAAAGATAATAAAACGCTTGTTAATTTGGTGTAATTTTTTTCTTTAAAAAATCTCGTATATAAAAGATATTAACGTTTAAAAGTTATGGGAGGAAACATTATAAAAGAAAATTTAATTTTGTTTTTAAATTCTTATCTTTTCCTAAAATAATTATAATATATATAGATTTATTAAAAAAACTCAAAAATTAAAAAATCCTACATGATGCCACGTGCCACATTCAAAGAGAGATTGAGGCCTCCATTGAATGCCACATCATCAAAGTTCAATTCTTTTATTATAAGTTATAGATAGATATGTAAAGGTTTAATAAATTACAATAAGACTTGGTCTATTGTGCAGGAAACATTTATACTATTTTTGTAATTAAATGACGTCGTTTTATTTGATATCTACATGTTTCTTGGTCTCATTCAGTCATTTGGTGAAATTTAAGTATGATTGTACTACGTTTGTATCCCTTTTTTTTTTACTTTTTTTTAGTAATTAAGAAAAAATAAACACTCTTTCTTTTACAAGATTATAATGAGTTTCACATGTTCAACTCCACAGCTTGTCAACTTAGATAGTCAACAAGTGTAAACCATGAAATGTCAAAATAATAAAGAAAGTTAAAATTGATTTTGTTCTCCTTGTGTTCTACGTGTGTCATCTTATCATTCTCTTTTTGTTAATCATTAAAAGTGATTATAACTAAGTTAAATTAAAAAAAAAAAACCATGCGAGTCAAATAAACTTTAATAAAACAGGAGTAATACCAAAGGGCTTCTTTCTCGGCTTATTATTCACAAAGTGCCGCAAGTTTTACCACCGGAGATTCTTTTTGTTACATGATGTTATAACTAAAGAGTTTCTTCTCAGCGTTTCACTCCCAAAGTCAGTGTATTGTCCCTTGCACATATAACAAGTGTTTTGTTTTTATTCGTTCAGCCAATTATTCTTTATATTTGTTTTTCTTTTTTAAATTTATAATTTTTCATTCCACAATTATCAAATTTACATCGAGTCCGGTGACAACATTGGCATTTGGTGCTTGGTTCCAGGGATTTTCGTTTACTTTTTCTAACATTTTTAGGACCAACTAATTCATTCGGGTGAGACATCTTACGATGATTATAGGTACTCTTTTCTCGATCGTATGTGGTAATGTGGTATTCGCCAATATCTTGGTCAACTGACCCAGAAGCATCACGTTGGCTTTGTCAATTTTACATCGAAGTGGCAAGTAGCCGAACAAATAAAAAAACTAAAAGTCAATGTTTATTTTATTAAGTTCTCCGGCCCAAATATGTATTTTGATAAATTTTCCTTATTAGTTTATCCTTATAGCTAGAGGTGCACAAATCGGGTTTTTTTAATACCCGATTTCGGGTATGGAACCGGTTTCGAGTACGGTCGGGTATTACTTCGACCGGGTATTGAAAGAACCGGTTCCGGTTCCTAGCATAAAAAACCATACCTGGCATACCGGTTCCGGTTTTCAATACCCGGTTCCGAGTATTGAATCGGTTTTGGGTATATCGGGTATTGAAAAAAACCGGGTGCACTGGGTATTGGAAAAACCCGCGTATATCGGGTATTGAATTCTTTTTATACAATCACGTCAAAGGGTAGTGCGACTTAGATGATTATAACGCGGTTATAGAATTCTTTGAGTATACTTTTTGAGTATTAGGAAAACCCGGTTCTGGTTTTTTAATACCCGGTTCCGTCTCAACATCAAAATGCCAAATAGTCCCGTTGCTTGACATATACTTTTGAGTATTTGGAAAACCCGGTTCCGGGTATTTAAAAAAACCGGTACAACTGGGTATATATCGGGTCCGATTCTGGGTCCGGTTTTTTACATAGAAATCTATACCCTATGCGTACCCGCGGGTAGGGTCGGGTACGGTTCTTGGTATACCCGGTTCCGGTTTTTTTAATACCCGTTTCCGGTTTTTTTTGCACCTCTACCTATAGCCAAAAATAATCTATGTTATAAGACTAGAGGGAGTGGGGCGGGATGGTGAGGTGGAGGCGGGAACACCGCCCCCTTGGGGCGGGAGAGGACGGGCGGGGAGGGGAAGCCGGGCGGGAGGGGGGGAGGGTGAAGCCACGTGGAGGAGTTTTATTGGCCGATTTTTTTTATTTAACTTTAACACAATATAATATTATTCCTTTCACCCCCCCTCCCCCCCCCCCCCCCCCCCCTCCACTCCTCATAATTCCCCATGGGTCACACAAGTGTCACATGACGCTTCACCCCCTCTTTCCCGCCCCTCCACTCCCTCTAGTCTAAGAATCTCTCTCACACACAACAAAAAAAATGTGTGTGTACATTGTATAAAGATGATGGTTTACAAATAATGTTTGATTTTAAATAAAGTATTTATTTAAAAAAAAATTCTCTCTGTGTTGGATCATCCCCGCCATCTGAATATTATTATTATAATAATTCCATAAAAACCAAATTCCTCTCACCCCAAAGATCCAATTTCACCGGCCGTTAGAAAAATATTATCACCATGAATCCGGAGTAGTAAGTCCTTCAATCTTCATCCTTACTTAATCAATCCTCTTGCAGATTCATTCTTATATTTTTTCTAACATTGATGTATTCGATTTTGTTTTTCCTGAAATTGTTGTTTAGATTGTTATAGCTTCCAATTTAAACCTAACATTACTCTAATTCAATTTGTTCCTGTTATTAATTGTTGTTTATATTGTTTTATATTTTAATTTAAACCTAGCATTACTCTATTCGATTTGTTTATGTTGAAATTGTTGTTTAGATCTGTTTCGCTTCTTAATGGATATGAAATGGTAGTGAATATGAGGAATTAGTCTGTGGTTGTTGTGGATTTGAACGATCTAAATAGATTAATAGATCGCGCTTTGTTGTTGACATGTAGAATTTAGCATTCAATGTGTAGATGATCTGCATCACTATTTGATGATTAATGGTGAATTATGATTTTTTTTTTGAGTGATTTGAGGATGATGTGACTTGTAGATTAATGATTTAATTGATTTTGATGTTTAATAGCAGAATGAGTCTTTCAATGGCTCTATATTTACCTCTCACTTGCATAAGTTTGATTGTTAATTGAGAAAATGAGCAATGCCTAAATAAGTAACAAAATTGTCATGACACATGGGAAGCCGTAATTAGGATTGATCATTGATCTGACTGTTTGTGGCCGACTTATAAGCATATTATTTGGTAAAAATCGAAAGCCATCATGAAATTCGTTTTCCCACTATTTGTGTTCTGTACTTACAAAAACGAAATGTACAAACATGTGGTGTTTAGAAAATACGTAAATGATCGTTGTTGCATTTTACCTTTTCTATTGAAGCTATTATTGCTATATATGATCGTGGTTGCATTAAAGGTAAAATGCAACCGCGATCAGTTAGAGTAATAAAAGCTTTAATATAAATTAAAGGTAAAATGCAACAATGAACATTCACATATTTTCTAAACACCATATGTTTGTATATTTTGGTTTTTTGAGTACATATACACAAATAGTGGGAAAACGAATTTCATGATGGTTTTCAATTTTTATCAATAATATGTTTTTTTATATTAGTCGTATAATTTCCATTAGCTACTGTCGAACAAAATTCAGTTGTGTGGTCAAGTTGAAAGATTTGCTTTTATGGCATTGGTGTTGAATCGAAAGAAATGAGGCATGTCGTTACTTAAGTCCTTAACACCTTATGTATTTGTGACATGATGGATTAGTTGCAGAATGGTTCTTTTAAATCTATAGAATTTTCGAATATGTCAGAGAATATATGACTGAAGTATCTAACAAGAAATACTTGCTATATATTTCATACAGTGACTACCTGTTCAAGCTTTTGCTGATTGGAGATTCAGGAGTTGGAAAATCTTGTCTTCTGCTTAGATTTGCTGTAAGAAAATATTATGTCATATTGTCATGTTTTTATCATATATTCAAGTGTTTTTTTGATGACTCGATTGTCTACTTTAATGCGACATATCGGTGTTCCTTTCTCTGCTCATTATGATATGATATTTGAACACTTTTCTTGCCCATGCATAGTATCATTTATGTTTTCAGAGTTTTGGTTAGGAAAACAAAATTCAGTAAAAGAATTGTATGAAATTTGTTGTAATAAAGCTGGATGCTCGATTTTTTATGCTGTTTGATATAAAGTGTCATTATTTTTTTTAATCATCATCTCTTTTGTACAGGATGACTCATATCTTGACAGTTACATCAGCACAATTGGTGTCGACTTTGTAAGAATTTACACTGGTGCACTTAGAAATGCCATATCATTTTAAAATTTTGCATTTTGTTATGGTTATCTTTGTGTATGTTCAAGGTTTTATTTTTGTTGTTATCAGAAAATTCGCACCGTTGATCAAGATGGAAAGACCATTAAGCTACAAATTGTGAGTGGTCTCTTATAAAAATTAAGTTTTCTTATGTTCTACTTGTTTGATAACAAAATCATGTTATCTAGTTTCACCTTTTTTTTTTGAAACATGCAGTGGGACACTGCTGGACAGGAAAGGTTCAGGACAATTACCAGTAGCTACTATCGTGGGGCTCATGGAATTATTGTATGTTTCTTCCAAAGTGTTTGGATTTGGGCTTTAGAACAAATTCTATCATTCTAATTGTCTGATCATTTGGCCCATCTAACAAAATTGATTATCTAGGGGTGTAGTGTTACGCACCATTCTTTTGATCTAAATCGAGAGCCTGTTATTACCATTTCGCTAAGTGTCTACTTTTTCTTTCACAAAGATGCCATTTCTGGCATCCCCTCATTTAAGTTTTTATATAATCAAAACTTGGCAAACATCTAATTATCTGATCATTAAGACTTCAAACAACATGACCACATCTACACACTATTTCTATCCAAATGCTCCCCCATAGCCGAGATCTGGTGAATTTAATCTTGCTTCCACCTTTTTTGACATCTTTGCAATTGGATCTGCAGATAGTTTATGATGTTACTGATCTGGAAAGCTTCAACAATGTTAAGCAATGGTTGAGTGAAATTGATCGTTATGCGAGTGAAAATGTAAACAAGCTTCTTGTTGGTAACAAATGCGACCTTGTTGAGAGCAGGGCTGTGTCATATGATACTGCAAAGGTACAAATTTCTGATTATTTTTCATTCTATATGCACAAATTGTCGGATACAATGCCCGTGTTTTCATTTACTCACGAGTTAATTCGGATTATGGTTTTTAGTTCCCAATTAAAATAAATAAATTTAAGGGGAAAGGGTTGAAACTTGAAAGTGCCAAAGTGTATTTTAAGGCGTATGTCTTTGTAATCATATTTGGCACATGAACTATTAATAAATAATTGGAGAAAAATGCATGTCAGTCAATCTAACTCGGTTTGACCCTTTCTAAAACAACGCTATCAACCCAAACCCATTACATTACCTACCAATTTAGCAACCTCTAGTTCCACATGCACTGTTCATAATGTGGGGTTTAAAAACTGTTGCCCCTCTAATTCATATACGATTTCTTACGTTCTTGGTGTATGTTTGGATGGTTGTTGATATTATTCTGTAGTAAGATAAAGTTGGTGTTCCTCTTTTGTGATTAGGAATTTGCTGATGAAATTGGCATTCCGTTCATGGAAACAAGTGCTAAAGACGCCACCAACGTGGAGCAAGCTTTTATGGCTATGTGTGCTGATATCAAGAACAGGTACTCCCACTTATCATGCCTATATTAGATATTTAGATGCATACACCCCCTGAATGTTTTAACATATTAATAATTTATTAAAATATTTAAAGAAGTACAAAGGGGGTCAACTTTTCCCTATAGCAGAGGTCAAAGGTTTGAATCCTGCTTCCATTGAGTGCAAGTTGCATTTTACATGATCCTATTGGTTAGCAGGATATTGGTGGGGTCCGTGACTTTTCCAGTAACGGGGGTTTCATGGTTACCAAAAAAGGCGGTCAACCCAACCCGACTTGCCTGTATTACAAACCCGCTAGTTGCCATATATCGCCACCTTTGATCAATTATTTAAAAATATGAAAAGTTGGTTTGAAATGAATGGAACAATATGTGGTATAACTGAGACTCATACCATGGGACAATGCAGGATGGCGAGTCAACCTTCATCAAACAAGAGGCCACCAACGGTGCAGATCAAAGGGCAACCAATCAGCCAAAAGGGTGGCTGCTGCTCATCTTAGGTTATTCTTTATATCGTTCAATCATATAGATCATCGCTATCATTAATCACTTTTTTTTGCTTTATTATTCTAAATATTATTATTATTATTTGGGTTGTAAAGATTGTTTACTGCATTTGCCTGCAGTTCAATCTCTTACCAACCAGAATTCATTATTTGTTTAAATGTTTAGATAAGGGGGTATTTTGGCAGACTTATGACAGTGTTTCAAATAATATACCAATTGGGTAGTCCTTTTCGATTCATAATGCATGCAGAACATTTTATGCAAACATGACCTCAAACTGTTCATACAAGAACATGGTATTGTGGAATAATCTATATAGTTTTCTGATGTGGTGTATATCGTGTATGAACATAACTTTGGAATAATATACGAAACTGACACTTAAGTATAAGGCAATAATGTAAGAAAAATCTTGGTGAGACATTGTATTGTTTGTTTGGATTGATTTCTCTATGTATTATACCAAGAAATAGTATTAAATAAATATTGACCAGTGCAACTTCTATGAAGCATTACTGTGTGTTCATGAAAAAGTTGGTTGCAACTAGTTATAAACTTATGATGTTATATCCTTTTAACTAAAATATAACTATCATAAATGGCGTTTATATTTCTGTTATAATTGTTTAGTAACTTAGGTCCAAAGTTAATAAAAAGGTTGGTGTAAAAGTGGCTTGGAAATCTTGAAAAGTTTGGTAACCTTAAGTTTTAGTGGTTAACTGTTAAGAGGAAAAACCAAAGGCATTATAGCCCAGCGGTATCTTGGTGGTGAGATAAGACTTAGGGACCATAAGGTCCTGGGTTCGAATCTCACAAAGGGGGTTTTCTCATAATTATGAGTTTCCTCCTGAATTGATGACTTGGTGGGGGAATATGATCGCGTGGCAACACTAGTGCACGATGATACTCCAGTATTCCGTGAGTGATTCCAATTTGTTGGCCGTTCAAAAAAAAAAAAAAAAAAAAACTGTTAAGAGGAAAAACCCTAGTTTGCTCCGAAGAAATAGGAGCCAACTTGGCGGCACGTACGGCGAAAAGGTTCGTTTGATCTCGTTTGCATGGCGGGTAGGGAGAAATATGCAGTTGATACTTGGTACGATGCACCAGTTAGGAAAGGTAGAAGACGTGAGCAAGGAGAGAGGCCGAAACAAGATGATTTGCCGGTGACAAAGTATTTCGTTTCTAATCTTCCGGAGGGTTGTTCATCTGCTGATCTTATGGCGGTTACCAAAGAGTTCGGTGTGATCAAAAGCATATACATTGCACGGAAATATGACAAGCTCGGTAAGCGATTTGGTTTTATTTCGTTTGTGAAAGTTAGGGATCCAGAAGAATTAGAGAGTCGTATGAAGGATGTTTGGATTGGATCCTTTAAACTATATATTGTATTGGCTCGCTTTGTGATGGGGAGAGGGTGGTCAGAAAGGGGGAGAAACAATGGTTCCGGTAAGTAATCAAGAGAGGGGTGATAATGCGGGTAAAGGAAGTGGAAAGGAGGCTCAGGTGGAACTTAATTCTGATGCGAGTCAAGGTGCAGGGGATGGTCGTTCTTTTAGAGATACATTACTTAATGTTGCTCCTCCGAAGAAAGATGCTGAAGTTGTAGTTACGGCTGTGAAGAAGGGAGGCTTGTTATGGGAAGGTGTGGGGCTGTGGGAAGAGTTTCGGATCTGAAGAAGCTTTCTAAACTTCGGATCTGGCTTGATTTGGTGGGTCAAAATAAAGTGGGAATTCGGTACCTGGGAGGTTTATGGGTTATGTTGTTGTTTGAGTCGGAAGTTTGCATGGAAGGCTTTGTTAGTACAAAGGAAGTTTGGGCGGGTATGTTTCGATAGTTTGACACGTTGGGAAGGACAAGTAAACCCAAGGGAGCGAATTGCCTGGTTGAAGGTCTATGGGATTCCATTGATGTTATATGATGAAAGCTTGTTCAATGATATTGGTGGCAAATTTGGTGAGGTTATTCAACTTCCGGAGTGTGACGAAGCTACCATTGATTTATCGTTTATTATGATTGGTGTTATTCGTAAAACGGGTTTGAGGGTAAATGAGGTGATATCAGTTAAATGGAAGGAGGAGGTATATTCGGTAGTTGTTGAAGAGGAGATGGGCGAATGGGTGCCGGAATGCATCGATGAATGCTCGGTGTATGCAGAATCGGCATTGAATGTGGACGATGTTACGGATGGGAACGTGCAAGATTGCTGTATGGAACCTGCAGTGGATTGTGGAAGTGCATCGGTTCATGTTAATACGGGAGCTAATCCGGAAGAAAATCAAGTGGATAAGGTGGTGGAGGATCAACTACTCAAAACGTGGGGTCTGGTAATAATGAAGTGATATCTATGAGGTTGGGATGGAAAATTATGTTGCATACAATAAGGGTAAGAAGCCTAGAGGATTTCGCAAAAAGGCGAGGGCGCAAAAGTCTCCGTCCCCTACAGGGCAAGAGAGACCGAAAAAAAGAGCTAGAGAAGGGGAGTATCTTTTTGACATTGATAGGTTTATTTACGCCATAAATGGGAATGTTGGTACTATAGGGAGGATATTACGAGTCCGGTGGAGATTAATGCTTTTGACGGTGATGCGACTGTTAATGTTGAGGTGGTAGAAGAGGTGACTGGAGTAGAAGCTAATGAAACGATAAAGTTGGGTTCGGCTCTTGGGGTTGAGCATTTGAGAGTTTTGGACATTATGTGGAAAAGGTTATTCTCGAAGAAGGTTGTCAAAAGGTGGATCAATGAATATCATCTCTTGGAACATTAGAGGGATTGGGTCGGAGGGTAAGGGTGTGTGGTGTAGAAAATTAAAAATGGAAAATGAGGTGGGAGCGATTATGATCCAGGAAACACAGTTCGATTCTTTGGAAAAGGTTAACATTAGTAGTTTTTGGGGTTCGGGGGATTTTGATTTTGAATATGTGAATGCCACAGGACGTTCGGGTGGGTTACTTTCAGTTTGGAATCCGAAGTTATTTGTCAAAGGGTCGGTTGTGAAAGATAGAAATATGCTTTTGATTTCAGGTCATGTGAAAAGTGATGGGTCTAAATTGACGATGGCGAATGTGTACTGTCCGCAAAGGTTGCAAGACAAAAGACGGGTATGGGAGTTGATAAAATCGGTGAAGTCGGATGGGGATGGTTGTGGATAGTGGCGGGAGATTTCAATAGTGTGAAGGATCGTCATGAGCGACGGAATTCTAACTTTGATTTGTCAGACTCGACTGCTTTTAATGAGTTTGTGGAGGACGCAGAACTATTTGAATTTGGGTTAAAAGGTCGTAAATTTACATACTTAGCTAATAATAAGTTAAGTCGGATTGATAGAGTGTTTGTAGATTGGTCGTTTTTTAATAAGTGGCCAAACGCGGAGTATAGGGTGTTAGATCGTGATGGTTCAAACCACTTTCCTTTGGTATTAAAGATTGGTTCGAACAACTTTGGTGCGAAACCGTTTAAGTTCTTTAACTCTTGGATGGATCAGGAAGTTTTTGATAAGGTTTTTCGCCGTGCGTTAGAAGATTGTAATATTAGAGGTGCTCCGGATATTGTATTAATGAGAAAGTTCAGGATGCTTCGTAATAAGATCTTGACATGGAAAAATAATGTGCATTCCAATGAGATGGAGGAGTCTTATACACTCAGTAACGAAATTAAAGAATTGGAGATCATTATGGAGGGCAGGGATTTGGATGAAGAGGAGGTATGGGTCTTGGAAGAAGCTAAAAAAAGAATTAAACAGGTGGAGTACTTTAAGCTAAAAGAATTGAAACAAAAATCAAAAGTGGGCGAGAGAGGGTGACGAGAACTCGAGCTTCTTTCATGGTTCTATTAATAGTCGGAGGGTTTCGAATGCTATTATGGGTCTCTCAGTCAACGGTGAATGGATTCATAAGCCGAAGGAAATAAAGAAAGAGGTGTTACGGTTTTTCAGGGATAAATTTGTAGAAGAATCCCCTAACAGGCCGCGCCTTGTATGTTACGGATTGAAAACCTTGGCTGCCGAACAAGTGTTGGAAATCAGTCGGCCGTTTCTGGAAAAAGAGGTAAAGGAGGCGTGTTTCAGTGTGGAAGTGATAAAGCTCCAGGTCCGGACGGGTTCAACTTTCGGTTTATTAAAAGATATTGGGAGTTGTTATCTAAGGATTTTATGGATATTATGCTTCGTTTCGCGACCACTGGTGAGATTAGTCGGGGTGTATCTTCGTCATTTATTACTTTGGTGCCTAAAGTTAAAGACCCGGTGCGGTTAGAGGAGTATCGGCCAATTAATTTAATTGGAGTGATTAGTAAAGTTATTTCAAAGGTCTTGGCTAACAGGTTAAAGCCCGTTATGGACAGTATTATTAATGAGACGCAATCGGCTTTTGTGGCGGCAGGTATATTTTGGATAGTCCTCTTTTGATCAGTGAAGTTTTGTCGTGGTCTAAAAAAACTGGATCGGAGCTTTTTTTATTTAAAATCGATTTGCAAAAGCCTGCGATAATGTTAATTGGGATTTTTTTATTATCGGTTATGAGGCAGATGGGTTTTCCACAGATTTGGTGTACTTGGATAGATGGAATTCTCAAGTCGGCTCGTTCATCGGTGTTGGTGAACGGGTCTCCGACTTTTGAATTTAATTGTGGGAAGGGTATTCGTCAGGGGTTTTTATTTATTATGGTGATGGAGGCCTTTTCGGGTCTTATTAAGAAGGCATGTGACATCGTGCATTCCGGGGTATTGGTTTTGATAGTGGTGGTCTGGTGCTTTCGCATTTATTATATGCTGATGATGCGATGGTGATGGGGGAGTGGTCAGACGGTAACTTGGTGTGTTTGAGGCGTATTCTCCGTATTTTTCATATGTGTTCAGGCTTACGGATTAACATCCAAAAGTCTACATTATTCGGAGTGGGAAAGAGTATAGAAGAAGTGGGTTTAAAGGCGAGTGAGTTGGGTTGCCAAGCGGGGGTTACCCCTTTTACGTATCTTGGAATAAAGGTTGGGGCAAACATGAATAGAGTTAGTAGTTGGGAGCCCGTGGTTAATGTGTTTAAAAGTAGGTTGTCTCTGTGGAAGTCAAAGGTGTTATCGATTGGAGGTAGACTAACTCTTATAAAATATGTGCTGGTTAGTCTTCCTTTATATTACTTTTCTCTTTTTAGGGCTCCGGGTGGGGTTATAAATGTGTTGGAAGGTTTAATTAAAAAGTTCCTATGGGGAGGTAATGCGGATGTTAGGAAGATGCATTGGGTGGGATGGAGGTGGTTACTAGGCCGATTAAGTATGATGGTTAGGTATCCGTAAGCTGGGAGAGTGTAATAAAGCTTTCTTGGTTAAGTGGTTATGGAGATACCGGTATGAAAAAAATGCATTGTGGAGAAGAGTGGTCGAGATTATTCATAGGTCGCAACGTAAGTGGGATGCTTATCCTCATAATTCAAGAATTAATGGTACATGGTTAACATAGTCACTAGTGGGTTACGTTTGAAGGTTGGTAACCGTAGTAGTGTAAATATGATCAGGGGACGGGTTGGAAATGGTTTAGAGATTATGTTTTGGATTGATCCTTGGATTGATAGTACCCCTTTAAAAAATATTTTCCCGATTTGTTTCGTTTGGAGAGCGAAAAAATTTGCAGTGTTAGCGAACAAATTAGGGGTGGTGAGAATGGATTTTACATGGCATGGCAGTGGAGGAGAATGCCTCACTCTGATTTAGAGGTTTCTCAGATGCAAGCTTGTGGTGAGTTAGTGATGAATCAAAATTTGGGCGATGCTAATGATTCTTGGTATTGGGATTATGGGGCGAATGGAGGTTTCTCGGTTCAAGACGTGAAGAAGTGGCTTGATAGTGGTCAAACATTTCAATCGAGTATGGCTTATAAATGGTGTAAATGGATACCGAGTAAATGTAATATTTTTATGTGGAAAATGCTTCTTGACAGGATCCCCACAAAGAAAGCGTTACGAAGGCGGAATATCGATTGTGGAAATCTTTTGTGTAATTTTTGTGACGATCAGGAGGAGTGTGTGGATCATTTGTTCACAGGATGTGGGGTGGCGAATGTGGTTTGGGCTGGTATAGCTAGATGGATGAATCTTCCTCCATTCTTTTTCTTTTCAAAACAAGATATTTTGCAGGATTCTTCTTGGCCGGCGAGAAAGAAGATGGTGATATACGGGATCATGGTCATTACGTGTTGGCGGATCTGGAAGGCTAGAAACGAAAAAATCTTCCAAGATGATAATCGTAACGCGATTCAAGTGGTGGCAGATGTAAAAGCTTTGGTTTATATTTGGTTTACTAGTAGAAGTAAAAGGGTGTAATGGGATGGAAGGATTGGCAAACATTTAATATTGATGTAGTGTAGCTATCTTGGTTGTAGGGAATCTCCATCTTGGAGATTTTCGTTCGTTGTTTGTGTGTTAATGAAATTTGCCTTTCAAAAAAAAAAAAAAACTGTTAAGAGGCTAACAAACAGTGAGCAACTACATTAGGTGTCCCATTTAAACCCCATTTCAAAATTAAAGGGAAAGTATGTTTAAACACTCAACTTCAAAATTAACGGGAAAGATATGGTGCTACATGAAATTACTTCAAAATATGTTTTGTAGCCTTGTCTAACCTCATACTCATAGTTTTGTGTTATTGGTGTTACATGAAAATTCATTTTGTAGCCTTATAGATGCATATGTATATGTAAGTAGTAAATAACTATTTAGTAAAAGGGAAAAAGTTAGACAATAAATGGAGGTTGTTTTCTTAATAATGCCATTTATTTTGTATCTCGGGTATTTAGGATCGTTTTCAGTTATTTAGCTATTATCGGCTAATCACCAACGTCCATACCAGACAAGTTTATTACCACACGATCGTGTCGCGTTAATTAAACAAACGCAACCATATGCATCATATGGGGACTTTGCTATTCTCAATTGACTAAATTAATCCAATTAATTTCAAATTGTACATAAATCAGTTCATTACATGTATTAATATCGTACGAAATTACCTTAATTTTGCTGGTTGTCACAATCATGCAATGAACAACATAGAGGTAATTGAGGATGAAGAGATAAATAATGTCTAGGCCATTTTTATTTTAATTATGTGGTTTTTATTTAATTGTGTATGTCACAAGCGCGGAAGATGGAGGTAGCAGAAATGAGGATGCTAAGATGGATGTGCGGACACACTAGGGTAGACCGAATGAGAAATGAGGTTATTAGGAAAAGGTTAGGGTAGCTAGTATATCAGACAAGATAAAGGAGGGGAGATTAAGATGGTATGGGCATGTGAAGAGGAGGCAAACGACAGCCCCAGTTAGATTAGTGGAAACCCTCACTGTAGAGGGAAAGAGGTATAGAGGAAGACCCAAATTGACTTGGGATGAGCAGATTAGGCATGATTTAGTAGAGATGCACCTCTCTGTGGATATGGTCAAGGATAGAGGTTCGTGGAGGCGCAAGATTAAGGTTAAGGATTACTAGGGAGGGTTTGTTTGCCCGTAACGTGGTTCTAGGAGCTTAGACTTTTTCTTACACTGGTAGGAGGTCTGAAATATTTTTGTTTTTTGGTGTTTACGCGTTATGTTGTTTTTAGGATGACATATATACCTTGTTTTACTACATGCCGTTTTCAATGTTTCCCTAAAATCAGTAGCTTTTATTATTTTTTTTAGAGTTGCTTGCTTGTTGATTGTGTGTTGTCGAGTCGGAGGTCTCTCTGGAAGCAGCCTCTCTATCTGTAAGGATAGAGGTAAGGTATGCCTACATCTCACCCTCCCCAGACCCTACTCTTAGCTTTGCTAAGTGTGAGATTTACTGGCTAAGGTTGTTGTTGTATTTTCATTTGAATTATGTTAATTTTATTTTAGTTATGCGATTTTAAATCTAAACCATAACTAACTTAGTTAAAGGAGGGATCTTAAAACCCCCACTGTATACGTGACACAAATCCCTAGGAGTTCAAGGCTACACGGTGTGGGGCATGGGAAGGGGTTGAGAAGCCCCTCCACACCACCAACACCACCCCCTATGTGACGTGAAAACCGGTGTGGGGCTCATAGCTTGGGAAATCCGACGGGCATGGGGAAAAATAGGCCGGTGATGTTGCGACTTACTATTGGGTGGTCAAACTAGCAGTTAATAAATGACTATTTAACTTTTCTTAAAATCAGATAATATAAAGTCATTAAACCACAACCTATTTGATCTATATCTCCACACAAAACACCTTTCACTCTTAAATTCCTCATTACTAAAAAAATATGCAATTATCAATTTCATCTTCTTCATCATCAACGTCGCTTGACAACTTTGTTTTATCCTCTTCATAGACGATGGAGAGTAGAACTAATAATATCATCTGTTTAGAAGGTCATTCAGTGTATCACTCAAGATGAATGGAGTTCACCACGCGATCGACTTGCCGCACATGAGTTATTGGTAAGTGCTTATTTTTCACCCAACCCAATATATACTGATAGGAGTTTTAGGTGATGTTTTCGTATGAGCTGCTGATTATTTCTAAGAATAACAAATGATTTAGAAAGTAACTACGAATTTTTCCAACAAAAAGCCAATGCGCATGGTAGTATGGGATTTACTGTAAGACCCCTACCCGTAATCCGGGTAGTTAAACGAAAATATACTTGGTTTGGAATTTAAAGATTAAAATATTTCATAATTTACATAATGCATCGACATCTAGTTACTGCACTTGTCAAGTACAAAACATAAGTTGAATAAAAATTAGAACGTAAACTTCTTCCAGAATAACCAAGTATTAAAAGTTATTAGCAACATTGCGGAAGCGGATAAGTTAAGCATGTTCGGTTTCTTCAAATAAGCCTTGATCATCATCCGGTTCATGTAGCTGAGTACCTAAGGGTTTATCACAGTTAGACAACCCATAAATATGATGAATTTTGGGTGATTTGGCGTATCCTACGCTATTGGCGTAGGCTTTGGGCATCTGGTGGCGTATGACAGCAGAAATTGGCGTAGGCACTCTGACGTTGGCGTAGCATACGCCAGTTTTGGCGTATCCTACACCAAATCCTGACAAAGCATAAAATGGTTCAGCACCAGGCTGCCCTTTTTGAGTCATTCAAAAACTACTCCTGGGGCTTCCCGGAAGGCGTTTAATGGTTCCTATGCGAACAACTAACATGTTTATAGATAGTTTTACATTCCTTCTTCGATTTCTAGCTTGTAAACCACCATTTATCTACTCACCTTTAGGCTACCCCGAGTAGTTTTTGCACATATCTAAATCATAAGGAAATTATAGTTTCCAAGTTCTAGTTATGGTTTTTACCACTTGTCAAGTCCTAACTTGACTAGAGAACTTCATGCCCAAGTCATTTATTCCGTGTTTTGCGATGCCTCGTGTCCATGGCCACATGTGCCATTTCTCTTGGTCGCGTTCGCTCGGCCTCTATAACTTGCGACACGGGTTTTTCATTCAATCTTTTCTAGCCCTTGGAAACCACCAAAGACATCTTTTACTATTGATACGAGTAAAGTTATCATCCGTGATTAAGCATACATGTATTTATTTATAACAAGTCATAGATATGACTTACCTTAGCTCTCGCCTCTTTGCTTCTAGACTAGCTTGATATTACTATAATAAAGTCTACAAATATGCTCAAGCCATTAACACAATCGATATTGGCGTAATATCGACCTCTGGAATGAATTCTTGTCTAACTAGCGTTTTACCCAACTGACCCATTAGTCTAATTTGGGATCTTGACAACCTTCATCTAAGGTCGTTTTCTATGAACTTATGAATTCCTTAAGAAGATTCTTTTGTGACACTTCAAATGTCTAATTCAACATTAACTAAGCATATAAACATACTACGAATATAATTGAGATTTAAGTCATCGAGTGACTTACCTTATGCGTGCTTCCTCTTTACCTCAACCCGAGACTCCTTGGCTATCTAAAGCCTCTTGTATCCGCACCTATGAGGTGAATGATCACTTAGGTTGTTAGAACCTAATCTTTACTTGTTTACACGCATTTTTGGTCGTGTTTCACCAATATACAAGTTTTCACAAATTATCTATGCTCAAATGAAGTCGAGTTTCATTGAGGTATTTTATCAAAAACTTGGTAGGCGTGATTTTCCTAGCTTTAATTTTAAGACTTGGGGACCTCATGGATCCATCCTTAACCAAGATTATCAGTACTAGCATTCCTATAAATATTTTAATCATAGTTTATAACTAGTATTTCTTGGTTTAATGGTGGTTCCTACCAATCCACCAAAAACCCAATTTGTTACATAACATGAACTACAAGGTTATAACCTTCTCACAAGGATTTTGTTTAACAAGCACAAATTAACATGTATTATGATTCTCTTATACAAGATTAACTATTACAAGTCCTTAATTCACGTTTTTATAACCACCCATGATTTTCATCATACCCAAGCATGAGCATACCCTCAAATTTAGTCAAATAAAAGGTTACCTTGATGTGTATTATGCTTGGATGATTCATTTTAGGGCTAATGCATTGAAAAGCCCTTTGATTCCACCTTGATTTGGGCTTGTTCTTGAGTTGGTCTTATGTGTGTGTTTAGTGTGTGTGTAATGATCGACATATGCCTCCTGCATATGTTGATTTTCTTTATTTTATTAAATTAGCCAATTATGGCTTTATGACATACTTGGTCCCTCAAGTTTCACACAAGTTGATTCAATTAAACCCACTAACTAAATTAACTTCTTACAATGGGTTTTAGCCTGTTTAACTAACAAGGTTAACGGGATTATTTCCTAATGTTAGGAATCTCGTATAAGTAGCATTTCATGTGGTTCAGTTAAAGCACCATGTGCTTATACTATCATAAAATATGGTTTATAAATTTTGGGGTGTTACATTTACCACGTTGCAAAAAGTCACACCCACAATTAGACTTTCTGGGCAGGTATGACACTAGTTCGATATAATGGATGACTATTTAAAAATGTCGGAATAAGTGGTGATGGAAAGTCTTATAGCTATTTCGTTGAACACATTTGGAGTTTTCCACAATACGACCATGAGTAGGGAGATAATTAATATATGTTTGTATATATATATATATATATTAAATTTTATGTATTTTTTAGTAGAATTGTTATTGTCTTTATTGTTTTATTAAATATAAATGTTTTTAATTAAGTTGATTTGTTTAAAAAACAAAACAAAACGTCCCTCCTCTGCGGCCCACAACCTCATGGTTTTTTTTTTTAAGGTTGGATGGGTGGAGGGGAAACTCCCTCTCCTGACGTGAGTATCACTTGTCATTTCACGCCACCTTCACCCATGATTTGATCCTACAGCCTAAATCACACCCCATAAACTTAATACAGTACTTAGAGCACCTACAATAGTATCAAACTGGACGAACCAAACAAATACACCCCCCCTTTGTAGGAATTGTGCACTTGGTGGTTTGGAGGAGACTGACTCAGTAGAGCGGACGAGTTGAGTTTGGAATTTGTGGGCCCATTTTGTACTTTAAGAATAAATTAAAAAAAGGGTTTTGTGTGTGAGGGATAAATTAAATAAAAAAAAGTAGGTGATGAGGTAGAGGTTTGAAATGATTTATGGTTGTAAAAAAAATAAGTTTGAAAGAGTTGTGGTTTGGATTGGTGTGACATGATGACGTGACGGTTTAGAATGGTTTAGAGCATTCACATTTGGTCCATCAAATTACACTAAAAATCACTACTCTACATCTAAATCTTCTCTCTCCTAATTAAAATAATAATATTTTTTCATACTTTAATCTTTATATTTTCTCTCTCCTCACTCACAACCACTTACAAAAATATTAAAATATTTATATGGGTGAACAGTCCCCCCCCCCCCCAAAATATAATGGTGAACAGTGCTTCCATCAAATATTTTCTCACTCATCCACTCACAAACCACTTACACCCACCCCATATAATTTGAAGGAAACACTCACATACATTTGGTGGACCAAATGTGAATGCTCTTAGGGTATGTTTGGCAAAACTAGCTGGTAGTTGTAACTTTTTAAATATATTTTGGTGTTTGTCAGAGTAGATGCAACTTTTAATAAAATGTAAAAAATGACCAAAATGGGCATAACTAAAAAATTGTATGCATGTTTTTTTTTATTTTATTTATGGTAGAATGAGTATATTTGTGTCATTTTTTACTCATAAGCTTGTAGCTAGTAGGAGTTTTTTCTTAAACGCTAGTACTAGGAGTATGTTTGGCAAGGAGTTTTTAAGAACTTCTAACTTCAAACTTTTAATAAAAACTCTTACTCAATAAAAAACTTTGTTTGGTTGAATGGACTTGAAGTTTTTAGGTTAGGAGAAAAAAGCTTCATATTGAAACTTTTAATGAGTAAATGACACAAATACCCATTATGCCATTAAAAAAATACATACATACAAGCTTTTATTAATGCCCATTTTAGTCATTTTATATATTTTATTAAATAGCTTCGCTTACGGATGTGCGCATACAATGTATATATGTGTGGCCCTCGGGGGGCAAAAGTAAAGTTGCACTAATTTTAACGTTATTTACTAATTTTGTGAAAATAACGTTAAAAACGACGGACGGTTAATAATGCATCATGTGGTGGCTTTGATAGCCAAAAGACACAGGGGTACATGCACCAATCGGGTTTGTCCCGATTGCTAAGTGTTATGTGCCTTGTGTCTAAGGCTTGATACAAAACCACTATCGAGCTGGGGGTCTCAGTGGAAGCAGCCTATCTATTCCCACAGGAGAGAGGTAAGACTGTCTACATCCTACCCTCTTCAGACCCTACCTTAGCTTGCTATTGACGGGATTAACTGAGTATGATGATGATACATTTAATTAAAAGCTCCAGCTATTCTGATAAACACCACGATATATTTAAAAAACTATAGCTACATGCTAGTTTTGCCAAACATACCCTAGTAATGTTTCAATATGGAGTTTTTTCTCCTAACTTAAAAACTTTAAGCCCCTTTAACCAAAACAAACTATTGAGTAGGAGTTTCTAAAAACTCATAAAAACTCCTTGCCAAACATACCTTACTATATTGTTATTGTAGAAGCTGTTAAGACCATGTGTAGTGGGGGGCTTTAAATTTAAGGCTCCCTTTAGTGATTGGTCTACGTGGCAGATGAGTCAGTATGAGGCTTTAAAATGAAATGAGGTGTAGTGGGGGGTTTTAAATTTAAGGTCCTGTTAATATTTTATTTTTTAAATTAAAAATAATAATAAAAGGAGAGAGAGGATAAGGTGGGAAACCCTGATTGATTTTTGGTTTTCTTCTCAAACACAAAGATTTAAAGCCCCCACCTCTTTTTCAATTTTAAGGCTCGTGTTTTAATGTTGGGGACGCTAATTTCATTTTAACGCCCATGATCGCACCACTAAGGTTACTCTAATACAATACGTACAAAACATTATCTAGATGTCACACTTTTAAAATAAAACTGAATCCCGATATTCTTGACCTTAAATCATTAAAAAACTCAATTTGAAACAACATTTTCCCGCCTTCATATAAACAAACCCCCTTTTCATTCTCTATTTCATTATTATTATGCTAATTGTTAACCCCTGTAATCATCATCAATTCATCATCTAGTCATCCTATTCATACGCCATCAAATCAAGTAGTTTCCAATCCAAAATCAGTTCACTTCAAATCATCTAATCTTGCTTCCCATTCTAGGGTTCATAATAATAATAATAATCAGTCAGAATGCACATCAAAGAGGTTTGTTTAGAAGGCTTCAAATCCTACGCTACCCGAACACTAGTCCCGGGTTTCGACCCCTTTTTCAACGCCATTACCGGCTTAAACGGCTCCGGTAAATCGAATATCCTCGATTCCATTTGCTTCGTCTTAGGTATCACCAATTTGCAGCAGGTTCGAGCTTCTAATCTGCAAGAGCTCGTGTATAAGCAGGGACAGGCTGGGATCACCAAGGCTACTGTCTCGGTTGTCTTTGATAACTCTGATAGGAGTAGAAGCCCCCTTGGTTATGAAGATTGTTCCGAGATTACCGTCACGCGACAGGTCTCTAGTTTCATAGTTTAATTGACATTTAAATGATCATTTGATTGCAGAATGTATAAATGTAATAATAAGCCCTAATTGTGTAGTATAATTGTTCCATTGGTATTTAGGGGAGGAGCTGCAGTTGACTTTAGAATGTCAAACAAACAATTATGCTTTGAATTAGGAGTGTTTGTTTATAAACCGATGAAACCGAAGAAAGTCTGCTAGTTTGGCTGGTTTGAAATATGTACGGTCTGGTTTTAACGGTTTGGAACTTTGAACTTGCTGTGCAAACTGTTAACCGAATCGTTGTTTAACTTTAACATTTATTATTTATTTATTTATTTTCTATTTTAGTAAGATAAAGTTATGCATATATACTATATTCACGAAGAATCTTATCATTTTTTTTTGTAGAATTTAAAATTTACCTTATTAGTCCAAAACCGCAAATTGGCAAACCAAACCGTCACACTGTAAAACAGTGAAAACCGGCAAGTTTGGTTTGTATTCTCCCGAACTGTAGTTAGGTTCGGCTAAAATTTTCATCAAAACCGGATTGTGAACACCCCTACTTTTTGAAAAATGATGTCTGCGTTATGCTACAAGATGTGCTTCAAATAGTCATTCTTGTTTTGACATTAGTGAGAAAAATATATATTAAGTTCTTCTAAAGTAGTGTGTATGTATGGGCGTGATGAAAGCTAGTTATTGTTTTGGAGTTGGCTCTGTACAAGAGATCGCTGCAAATTGTGGTTAATGACACTCTAACTTATATGGATTTATAATCTTTTTTATGTTACAGATTGTGGTTGGTGGGAGGAACAAGTACTTGATAAATGGACACCTTGCACAACCAAGTAGAGTGCAAAATCTTTTCCACTCAGTGCAGCTTAATGTCAACAATCCACATTTTCTGATCATGCAAGGGCGAATTACCAAGGTATTAAACATGAAACCTCCTGAAATATTGTCCATGCTTGAAGAAGCAGCTGGAACAAGAATGTATGAGACAAAAAAGGACGCTGCTTTAAAAACTCTTGAGAAAAAGCAGGGTAAGGTTGACGAGATCAATAAGCTTCTTGAGCAGGAAATACTTCCTGCGCTAGAAAAATTGAGGACAGAGCGAATGCAATACATGCAATGGTCTAATGGGAATGCGGAATTAGATAGATTGAAAAGGTTTTGTATTGCCTATGAGTATGTACAAGCGGAGAAAATTCGAGATAATGCAGTTCATGGTGTTGATGAGATGAAAACCAAGATATCTGAGATTGATAAAGATATTGAGACTATGAATACGGAGGTACAAGAGATGGATGCACATGTAGCGAAGTTGACGGTTGAAAAAGATGCAACCATGGGTGGGGAGGTTAAAGGTTTGTCAGCTAAAGTTGATGCTATTTCATGTAATCTTGTTAGAGAAACATCTGTACTGAAAAACCGTCAGGATGATCTCACAACCGAGACAAAGAATGCAGAAAAGGTACAATATATTTTTAGCATCATTTTTGGCCAAATTGTGTTCCTTTAACTTCACAACGTAGTGATTTTTCATGATTTGTTTTTGTTAGATTGGAAAAAATATCGAAGAACTTAAACAGTCTGAGAAAGACAGAATATCAGCTGTGAAGAGTGCCGAAGATGGTGCTGCTGATTTGAAGAAGAGAGTGGAGGAGCTAGCAAAGAGCTTAGAAGAGCTTGAGAAAGAACAACAGGTAAATGTTGGGCTCATGTAGATAGCATTGAGGTACGGTTTTAATAATTTGATGTATGCCTTTCTGATAAAGTCAACTGTAATGACATGGGACAGGGTGTTGTTGCTGGTAAGAGTAGTGGTAATGAAGAAAAATGCCTTGAAGATCAATTAGGTGATGCTAAAGTGGCAGTTGGAAGAGTAGAAACAGAGCTTGAGCAATTGAAAACAAAGATAAAACATAGTGAAAAGGAGTTAAAAGAGAATAAAACTAAGTTGTCGTCGACACACAATCAAGCTGTTGAAGCGGAGAAACAGCTGAAAATCAGGCAGAAAGAAGTAGAAAATGTTGAAAATGCTTTGAAAGCTCTCGCATATGAGGAAGGACAGATGGAAAGTTTAGAAAAGGTGTGTTTTTTAGTTATAGCTTGATCAAGTTTAACGCTTGTGCTTATATTGAGTGATTTTTATATGTGAAATATTAATAATGATTAGGACCGAATGGTGGAGTCAGAAACAGTATATAAATTTAAAGAAGAAATCCGGAACATTTCTTCACGTTTGGGAAACATCGAATTTTCTTTTCGTGATCCTGTGAAGAACTTTGACAGGTCAAAAGTCAAAGGTGTGGTTGCAAAGCTTATTAAAGTGAAAGATAGCTCAACAATGACTGCCTTGGAGGTTCTCATCGACTCATTTACTATATTATGCTGAGTCTTAGCCTTCATTTACTGATTATATATTAATTCATATACTACAATTTTGTCTAGGTTTGTGCTGGTGGAAAGTTGTATAATGTTGTGCTTGACACTGAAAACACAGGAAAACAACTTCTCCAAAATGGTGATCTTAGAAGAAGAATGACATTTATCCCTTTAAACAAAATCCAGAGCCATCCTGTACCACCTAATGTTCAAAAAGATGCTGTTAATTTGGTAAGTGTATATTCTCTTTTATTTACCTTTTTTGGTTTTTGAACATACTTATACCATCTATCTTATAATCGCACACGATTTTATGCCCTCAGGTAGGTAAAGGCAATGCTGAAGTTGCACTTTCATTGGTTGATTATGACCATGAACTCCAGGTCTGTTTTTTCACTGCTTTAAGATTTAACTTTTGATTTTTGGTTGAATAACTTCTGTTTGATTTTATGTTTTTTTTTTATTAATTACCTACCTTTCTGAGAGTTTAATAAATTGCAGAGTGCAATGGAATATGTGTTTGGTTCAACTTTTGTCTGCAAGTCAATTGAAGCTGCACGGGAGGTACTTTGGCATAAGAATAGTATAAATACTATCTTCAATTTGTCACCCATCTTTTCTTTGTCTAGTTTATAGTCTATGCAAACTGTGTTCAACTGTTGGCTGTTATTTGCTACTATTTAAGTAATCTGATCGGTTTCACTATTAAAATGTTTTTTTCCCTGTAAATATAAACTTACGACACACAGGTAGCTTTCAATCAGAAAATTAGAACCACAAGTGTGACATTGGGAGGTGACATATATCAACCAAGTGGACTCCTGACTGGTGGTTCTCGCAAGTAAGCAACATTCCATACATTTCTGTTACATTTCACATGTATCATTAGTTATCAGTGTACTTGAGAATCCACAGGAAAATAGCTTAATTTCTGTAAACTGAAATATAATTTGTTAATGCACAGGGGTGGTGGTGATCTTTTAAGGCAACTGCATGCTTTGGCAGAGGCTGAGTCAAAGTTGACTTTACATCAAAAGCGGCTATCAGAAATCGAAGCAAAGGTTAACCTTCAAAGCTACGTTGCTTATGTCTAAAGTTTGGTATCATGTGTATTTTTTGATAATATAATATAAGTGTCTGATGTGTCATTTGTATGCACAGATCAGCAAGCTCCTTCCACTTCAGAAAAAGTATAATGACCTAAACAAACAGTTGGCACTCAAATCAAATGAGCTATCACTCTTCCAGAGTAGGGTTGAGCAGAATGAGCATCACAAGGTTCCACCATACTCCGTGCTCGTTATTTTTACAAGATGTGTCTTTTTAGTTTTACCATTTATAATTTTGTTTGTGTAATGTGTAATGTAGCTTAGTGAAACAGTAAAAAAGATAGAGCAGGAGCTTGCAGAAGCAAAATCTGCTGTTAGTGAAAAAGATGCACTTCATAAAGAACGCGTGACTGAAGTTGCAACTCTAGAAAAATCAATTTATGATCATGCCAATAATCGGGAACGTATTCTAAAAGATATAGAGAAAAAGATTAAAACAGTTAAAACGAAAATGCAGTCAGCTTCAAAAGACCTTAAGGTACGTTTTTCACAATTTTTTTTTGCATATCAGATTCTGACATGAGTGTTCATTCATCTAGGGGCATGAAAATGAAAGGGAGAAACTTATAATGGAAGTGGAAGCTGTCAAACAAGAACAAACATCTTTAGAGAATCAGTTAGTTTCTTTTCAGAAGCAGATTAGTGTGTTGACTTCTGAAGTGGATGAACTCAAGACCAAGGTTGACCTTTTGACTTAATTTGTATTTCTAAAATTTATGTGTAGATTTCTATTAAATGAAAGACAAAGCTTATACACATGCAGGTCACTTCACTGAAAGATGAATATAGTCAAGCACAATCTGAGCTAAATGCAGCCCGTACAAAGGTCAACGAGTGTGATTCACAAATTAGTTGCATTCTTAAAGATCAACAAAAACATAAAAACAAGATTGGTGACAAGACTCTTGAAAGGAAGAAGTTGGAAAATGAGGTAATTTTTATTCACTAATGCTTCTTTACAATGTTGGACTAAAATTTACTAGTAAAACACTTATGCTATGTTTTGTAGGTGAAACGGATGGAAACCGACCGAAAAGAATGTTCATTAAAAGTGGATAAACTGATTGAAAAGAACTGTTGGATAACTTCTGAAAAACACCTTTTTGGAAGAAGTGGAAGTGACTACGATTTCACATCCCGTGATCCACACAAAGCCAGAGATGAATTCGAAAAACTCCAGGCTGAACAAGCAGGGTATTTTTGTTAGTTTATATAGATATGTGTGTGTGTGTCTGTGGGAAAGAGAATTCTTTACTTACATTTTTAGATGTTTGTTTGTTTAAAAGGCTTGAGAAGAGGGTGAACAAGAAAGTAATGGCTATGTTTGAGAAAGCAGAAGATGAGTACAATGACTTGATAGCCAAGAAGAAAATTATTGAGGTTGGTATTTGCTACTATTTTTTTTGGGAGAACCAAGAAACTAGCCATTTTAACCAAACTTTTTATTTTTTTATACGAGTTGTCATGTGACCAACCTCTCAAAGCATGATCATTTGGCATGATTGGGTACAGTTAAGTGGCTATTCTAAGCGAAAAATCATCTATATGCTTAGGTGTCAAAATCTTGGTTTTAAAAAACGATAGGTGCACAAAAGCATCGAGGTCTAAGCCTGAGGCGCGAAGCGCCAAGCGCAAAAGCGGTGGGCTCTTGGTACCTGAGGCGTACACTAATTATATATATATATATATATATTTTATATATCCTATAGTTTTTTAGCTTCATTTACTCAAAATATAGCTATATATAAGGTTTTATATAATTTTACCTATATGTACAAGCCATAGGTATAACATGTTTCTGCATAAAAACCCATGGGGTATGAGAGGCGCGCGCCTCAGGGCCAAAAATTTTCAAAAAAATGCGCTTCTTGGAAATTGCTTAGGCGCAGATCCCTGAAGCGCCAGGCGTTGCGCCTTGTTGCGCTTCGCGCCTAGGCATGCCTTAGGCGCGCTTTTTAAAACCAAGGTCAAAATCTCATTGGCTAAACAAGATGGCTGCATCATTTTCACTTTTTTTAACCGTAAAAACCACACGGCGTTTGGTTTAGGGCTGACGTTTCAAGATTTACTTGGTTGCTTAAGGCTAGAACCTTGTCATTTGCGATATACATGTCACATGGCATCTTGTGATTGTGTCATTCTTTTGTGTAATCAATGGTAATAGTAAAATGGTTAAACTTTTAAAAAGTTAGTTAAATGTCTATTTAAGTAAAAAGTTGGTCAAAATGCTCGTTGTGATTTTTACTAATTTTTTTTACATAGAATGACAAGTCAAAGATTAAGATGGTGATTGAAGAACTTGATGAAAAGAAAAAAGAGACACTGAAAGTCACATGGGTGAAAGTGAATAGGTGAGCTTTTTAAATTAGTTGGATGATTTTAAATACTTTATTTTGTACATGCCTTTATATTTCTTTGATTAATGTCTGATTCTGCTATCAGTGATTTTGGATCTATATTTTCCACTTTGCTACCTGGTACAATGGCAAAGCTCGAACCCCCAGAGGGAGGTACTTTTTTGGATGGGTTAGAAGTCCGCGTGGCATTTGGAGGTGTTTGGAAACAATCATTGTCCGAACTTAGCGGAGGGCAAAGATCTCTACTTGCGCTTTCACTAATTTTGGCATTGCTTCTCTTCAAACCAGCTCCACTTTATATCCTGGATGAGGTATTTGCCAACTTTTTGTGCAACTTTGACTAGTTTCAGATATATGGTTCATTGGATGTTGTTTGCTCTTATATAGACGCGTCCAGAATCAGTTTTAGGTAGAGAACTGTAGGTAGTGTGTTACTGATTTAATGGGAGATAAAAAGAGTAGGGCAGGCGGTTATATAACATGTTATTATATTAAAGTTAAAGTGTTTATGTGGTTCTCGTAGTTCTGTACTAAAAACAGTTCATGTTTTAAACACCTCTCTCTATGTATATGTGTCTGTAGTGGAGAGAACAATGCAAAACCATTAATATGTGCACTATGACAAGTTGACAACTAATCTGAAAATTTGATTTATATGTGTATTTAATGAAGATTATAACATGATTATTATAATACATCATTTGTGATTCTGCATTCACTCCATATATGTATGCATGTTTGTGTATATATGTGTGTACATATGGACTCTTCATCACATAAGCAACTATCAAAGAACCGTGAGAATACATTAATATTAAGAAATAATAAAAATCTACACAAAATCTTGAACAGGTTGATGCAGCTCTTGATCTAAGTCACACACAGAACATTGGGAGAATGATCAAAGCGCACTTTCCACATTCACAGGTATATGTGTCGATTTATTTCTCCAAAAAACGAAAAAATATTAGTTACAAACTTAATAACAAAATCATAACTGTTTTTTTTGTTGGACAGTTTATTGTTGTGTCCCTGAAAGAAGGCATGTTCAACAATGCCAATGTTCTTTTCCGTACAAAATTTGTAGATGGTGTCTCCACTGTTCACAGAACAGTTGCTTCAAGGCAGAGTAAATGATCGTGCCTTTCGACTGCTAACCCCATGTGTAAAATGTAAAACCATTTCTAACCAACTTGTATTTATACTTGTTCACTTTATATATTACTATTACTATATATATTAAAAGACAACTTGTAGCTACAGTATCTAACTAGCTACAGTGTTATAACATGGGTTTGCGCTAGGGGGCTTTCATGCTTTTCTAAATGGCCACAAAGCTTTTGCTTTTCGTGCTTCTTACCACTCATCCAGAATCTTCTCCTTTATCTTTCACTTTTCTAATGCTCCACTTTTTACCAAACTTCTTATCCTTTCTTATCATCAATCATCATCAACAATCTACAACAACCGTTCGAAAAAAAACACCTTCCACGATTCATAACAGGGCGGAGACGATTCATAACAGGGCGGAGGACGGCGCTTCACCTGGGTTCTTCGGGAAGTTTGGTACAAAACCTATGTTTCTTTTTCTGTCACAAATCACAACTTCTTCTTTAATTCTAACCATCTGTTACAGATCAGTGTTCATAAAACTTTGATACAAAAATTGTTAGCTACGTTGTTTTTAATGTTAATCCCATGTTCCTTATATGTGTTTTTGAGTTTAAGTAGTTTCTTTTTAATGGATTCCATGGATTTGTTTGCTTATATTCATGTCTGGAGTCTAATTGTTATGTTGTTGACTTATTTTATTCTGATTTTGACTTTGTTTGGATCTAGGTTACAGTAAGAGGCAGCGTGAAGATGATGATGATGATGATCAGCATGGTATTTAGTAATTCTTTTATTTTATATGATTACTAAACTCATTATTGTTATTTGTTACATGTTTCATTCTATTTCTATTAAATATTAGACAAATCATTTACTGACATCAAACTTATATGTATGAGATATAGGTAGATATGATATCGGTTTTACGAGGCCAACAAGAAGATCAGTGATGGTTTCGGTGGTTGAGATTTATCGGTTACATATATGGAGGTGGAGGTGGAGGTGGCGTTGGACATGGAGGTGATGGTGGCTACGGCGTTGGGGAAGGTTGGATGTAGAGTTTTGAAAGAGTGGGTGAGGGGGTAGGTCAAGGTGAGTGTGTTTATGATCTTTTTTTACTTTTTTTATTTTCTTATAATTTTGCTTCATTTCAATTGCTAATAATTGCTATTATATGTATCTAAATGTTGAGGTTAAAACAGACGGATGTAGAAACATGCATTATAGCAGTTTTATTAATATTATTAACAACCAAATTTATATCAATCATAAAGTTTTGTTAACATCATTTTACTAGGATCTTCTTAAACCCATGAATATGAATGGATTAAAGGTGTTTGCTTTTTAAAAAAACACTAAAAATATATAATAATTTGTTTTACGGATAAAAACAACATATTGACCGGTGGTAGAATGGTTTGACGCACATGTCAATTGTTATGCCGAGAGCGCGCCGCAACGCGCGCGGAAAACACACTAGTTATTATTATTATTATTATTATTATTATTATTATTATTATTATTATTATTATTATTATTATTACTAGTAGTAGTAGTAGTAGTAGTAGTAGTAGTAGTAGTAGTAGTAGTAGTAGTAGTAGTAGTAGTAGTAGTAGTAGTAGTGGTGAAGGAACGTTGTTTTTTCATAACATATATGCTTGCCTTAGGCCAGGGTGGATCAATAAATAGAATAACCGAATCATAAACAAATATAAGAAACATGTATATTTGAAGAAACACGAATCTTAGATTGTCGGGTTAGCGCCAATCTTGATAGTGATTTCATGGGGTGTTTATAAAAAGATATGTTTATATAATGTGATAGGTCTAAGGACAAGACTAAGAACAAGTTAGAAGAGCCGAGCCTCTAAATGTTAGCAAATAAACAAGAGTTGGAAAAGTATGATGTGCTCGTAGTCTTTTCTAGGAAAGTGTTCGTAAATATCGGATGCCAATAAAAGGAGAAAGGTCTCCTCCTTTTATAGTACCTCGACACACGACTTCCTCAACCCGTCCTTTACTCTTGATGGGGCCCGGCCCAAGTAGAGGTGTCTCTAGGTTTCCGGCCCAAGTCCTCAGGCCCAATGGTGCAAGTGGGTTTTGATAAAAAAGAGAGGAAAGGGGGGATGCTACCGTCCTGACGTAAATACATGTGGCGTCCGTCGAGTGGACGCTGGTGGGCGGCGGACACGTGGCGTCCGCTTACTGGCTGATATAGGGCGGTGGGTAATCATCCTATTTCTAGAAGAACCCAAGACAAGTTAGAGGGTTGCAAAAGTCTTCAGAGAGATATATTGGCTGGGAGGCTGCCACGTCGTCGTCCTTTCTGACTGTCAGGTTGAGCGCAGCCATTGATTGGCTGGGAACTCTGACGGGAAGCCTGTAGCGTCAGGAACAGCTGCCTGGGGCAGGAGTGTGTGTCTCGAGGCTGCCCCAGAAAGCATCTTCTAATTATGTTGACGAAGTTTTGTTTATCTTGCTGAAGAAGCTTCGTATGGTGCTTATCCCACTGACGTAGAACGGGCGGATAAGAGTGAAAAGGGTGGTTTCGTTTGGCCACAGATCAAGAAGATTGGAGGGGGTGGGCGTCTTCGAGCGGCCCTGCCTTTAAGTTAGATGCTCCGGTCTATAGCCTGAGTAGCGTATAATCGATAGTTGTCGTTTCCTCAACCCTTTTGTGGCTGAGGAGTTTGTAAACTACGCGCTTCCCCCGGCGGAGCGCGCTCATCATCGCTCCCAGAACCGCAGTACTCTATTTTCAGAGTTGCGTATTAATCTAACACAATCTCTTGGGAACCTGTATGTCACACCCCCAAAATGCCACAGCGGAAGACTTAGCATGGTGGTGAACGGGGGTTGGTAATCAATGGTGTAATAGCAAAGAAATAAGTATTTGGACAATTTACGTAAAACTTATATTATATAAAAGTTTTAAAATTTAGACCCAAAATGGATCTAATTATTACAAAAGTTCCCAAGATCATTATTTAATCACAAGTCCAAACACTATATTGCTAAAACACTTGTTATTCCGCCAAATTCCGAAGCATTTATCTTGTACCTGAAAAACACGTCAAAACATTTGTCAACACTAGGCTGGTGAATTCACAGAGATTAATAATTAACATTTTCGCTTACCTTGCAAAAATTTATTAAAACCCTTTTCGCTTTACCACGAAAGGTATATCTTATAGATTCAAGATATAGATATAGATTACTAAGACAATCAAGTGGATTCATAAACTAGCTAGGAATATGATTATGTGTTTACGTTATATATGCTCATAATCAACACATGACAATTTGGTCCCCAATAGGTGTTTCACCACACCGAATTTGAAGTAGTTTTTCCGAACTATGACCAGAGCGATTGGTCACGGCTAGGGTCGTCAACCCGATGGGTCCACCAACACTTCGCTTGCCCTCTATACCAAGGCTAATGATTATGAATGGCCCTGGGAACATTATCTTAAGATTTCTTTTTATTCTCAACTTCCAGTCCCGAAAGGAGATTATCCGCCTATATATTCGTACACATTCCACAATTTCCGTTGTCTTTCCCTAGTAATCTATTTAATTTTTACAACGTGTTTTTCCCCAAAAAATATTTATAAAACTTTATAAAAATGGGGCTGTGAACTCACATTGTGATTGTTTCGAGTTATATTTCCAAATGCTTGTTTTCTGGTCGTCCGATTTCCTAATCATGAAAATCGCGTAAACGACTACGTTTCACTTATTTTTCCTAAGTTATACATTCAACTTAGATTTTTCACACAACATTTTCTAAAGAAAATGTAATCCTTTGAAAATATTTATTTTCAAAACACTTGTTCTCATTTGCGACTCGTTGGTGATCATAACTCGTTTTTGGTCCGTTATTTTTATATTAAAACACGTAGCACCTTTATTTTATAATCTCACACATATTCTTACTTAGCACATATATATAGTATCATGCACAATTTGATTCAACTATTATAACATGCAAGACACCTAGTTACAATATTAGTCGGTTTTAGGCGATCTTTTGGCAATTTCTCGAAATTCCAATTCGTGTGACTTGTAAAAACATGTAGTATTTTAAATATACCTTTATTTACATGTTTTTATCTTACAAATATACTTTTAAGACCTGTTCAAAATCAGATTTGAAATTCTTACAAATTAAGCCGTTTTTCGCCTTTTTATCGTCTAGTTTTGTACCGAACTTTACCAAAACCTAATTTTTGAACCAATATTCAAACTTTTTGGTCAATACAAGTTATTTGATGGACTTTTATGTGATTTTTAGTATAAATAATCGACCTCAAATTTTCTTTTAAAATTACTCATTAAAGTTCATAATTCAAGTATTTTTAGGTCCAAAATTACCCATTTTCTTATAATTTAAAAATCTAATCATTTTCTTTCAAACATGGGTCATTTTATACACATTTATAAGTCAAACTTCCTGATCTAAATCAGGTTTTAAAATCTTCATAAAACCTTTAAATTTTCATAGGTTTTAAGTCCATACTTTCACCAAATGGTTCATAACTTGTCATCCATAATCCAAGACCATAATGTGGGTTTTCTAAACTTTTAGTTTTATGAAATTTTCTGTTTTAAACTAACATTTTCAAAGTTAAATTCCATATGTCCAAACCATGTTTTAATTCAATCTTACTATGTACAAAACTCATTAACTTGTGTTTAATCAAGAAAACCTCATTTTTATACATACATACATACATACACCTCACGGCATACATACATATATATATATATATATATATAATATCTTTTATTTTTCATTCTTGAATCAAAATCCCACATTCTAAGTCTAGTTTTATCATCTATAAACAAGAAATTTAACATAAATCTATAACTACACACACACACATACTCACGGCTATATATATATATATATATATAACTAGTTTTGTTTTTCCCATTTTTAACTCATACATTATCATTTTTCATCACATAAAATCATGTTTTATAGTTTGAATCTTGTTTATCAAGTGTTAGATCATACATGCAATAAGGTTTTTGAGTTAAATTTTGAAATACAAACTCACACACACACACACACACACACACATATATATATATACACGGCACACTACACCCACATACATATACATGTATAAACTCACGCACACACTCACACACATCCAATCTCTCTTTTATTTTTAATAAAAACCATATGTTTATATGTTTATTTGTGTGAATCATCCAAGTTTAATGATGAAAAGATTGAAAATAATATGAAATAAGTTAGGGTTTATACCTTTTTAGAACAAGATGGAAAATAGCTTGAAAACCCTTTAAAATCTTGTTCAAACCTTCATTTCCTAAGCTTTTCTTGGATGTTTTTGAAAGATTATGGCTGGATTCTTAGCGGTTTTAATTAAAAAATATATTAGAGAGAGAGAGAGAGGGTGTTTGGCGGATGAGTGAGAGGAAGAGGAAGGGTTGTGTGTTGGAGTGGTGATGAAGAGTCTTGAGTGTGTAGGGTGATATATAATGATGAACATGCAATATGAGTCACCACATAGGTCTTTGTGGCAGCCCTCCCAACTCGACACACACACACTTAGCATAGATTACTTGTCAAACATGTAGCATTATTATTAATTAGTGGGTATTGGGTGTAGATTAGCGGGTATATTACTAATTAACGCGGTACAAGCCTTTAACTGTTTTAAATACCCGACACCCTTAAAAATAATATTTCTGACTCCGGACATAAAAATATATAAGTCGAGTTAATATTAGGTGCTATCCAGCGTAAAATGGCGAATTTTCATAATATAGGCACGCAGAATGCGCGGTATCGCGCGCTGCGACTAAAATCACCATTTTTATACTCTAAATTTATTTCTCCATATTTTTCAACTAAATATGATTAGAAATATTATTTTAAACTTAAATTTCAAATTTCGGACTTTAAATACTACCGGGTCATCACCAACGATCGTATTTCGCGCGCAAAATCGCTACGCGACAAGATTTTTAAATATGACACCTCTAGTCATATTTTTATATATAAATTAAGCTTTTGGACTTAAAATTCACTTTATTAACTCAAATAATTATTTTTAAACATACACTTAACTTTACATTAGTACGGTTAATTCCCTGCTAAAACGTCGGGTGTTACACTGTACGCCCTTCGCGGCGGGGAGGATGAGGTTTTGGATGAGTAAGCGACGGTTGCGAATGAGGCCGATCGCCTGGCTAGAGAGAAGGGGGTTTTTGAGACCGCAAAGCAACGTTTAGTGGAGCAAATCCGGAAGCTAGAGTCCGATTTGCGTCAGAGGGATACTGAGGCGGCAGAGAAGCAGAAGGCCTGGGAGCAATCTTTTGCGAATATAAATAAGGAGCTTGAGCGCCGCCGACTGGCAGTGCAGAAAGATGAATTGGACTTATCGACGCAGGAGAAGATTGTTGTCGCCAAGAATAAGGAATTGTAGGATTTATCTTCCAAGTATGCTATAAGACCCTAACCCGTAATCACGCGATCAACGCCCAAATCATACGGGTTTGGACCTTACTTAAACCACTCCCGATTAAAACTTTGAAATTTATAACAAGTCAACCCATTAAGATCAAATACATGTTTGATTCACACACATTTTTACATTTTAATAGTTAAAACATACTCTAAGATGTTGCGTTTTAACGGGAGTTCCTTAGATTCTAATGCGGAAGCTTGATGAGTGATCGGGTGTGTTCGGCTTTTATCGTGACTTGATCCTTGCTCCGGGACTTCCTTCACTTGTTTACCTAGCACCATTACACAAAGAATTGTTAGTGGGTTGTCAATGATATATTTAAACTAGTACGGTAGTCGTTACACGTTGAAACGGAACGAACCAGGCCAAACGACCATTTATCAGGAGAACAAACTGCTGCAACTTTTTGCGCAGCAGCTATTCGGATCGCTTTTACCCCTTCTAAAACCCAAAATCCGACTTCGACTTTCAAATAAGAATTGTTCTACGCTCCGAGAGCTTCCCAGGCATATAAAGAACACCTTCTAACGATTTTTCTACGATTTTATATGCAATTTTAAAGATCGTGCCGTCATGCTGTTCTCTGTGAGCGGCCGCGCGGTCTCTGTGAGCGGCCGCTCACAGCTTCTAATGTTAATTTGGTGATTTTTAAGCATGGGAATCATGTCGCAACCGCATTTGATGATTCACGAAGCCTAAGTATTGACTTACCGACTAAATAAACCTTTGTTTGGCTGAAATTATAGTCCGGGTCATGATGCTATGACCCGGTTCAAAGTTTTAAGTGTTTATGTTGATTTTTACCCATATTGACCCGTTAAGGCCTTGAATCAAACAAGGCACTTTTGACCACACCAAATGCCTACCGATTAAGTTGTCAAGTCATTAGACACTTGATCAACAAAAGCGTTTATCCGATTTGTTTCATTATTATTTAGTTTCTTAGATTCAACCTTTAGAAATCTTTTAAATTCCCAAAATGCCCTTCATGGTCAAATATTTCAATTTAGCCATTCGTGGCTAAACTTCTTGTTCCAATTCCAATGTTTTTGACTCATTGACTTGTTTAAAAACCTCTAAGTCCTTCCGGACTCACGTTTTCACTTGTTTAGTAGATTCTAAGCGCATTAGCGCGCGTTAGACATAGTTATGGAAATAACTTACTTGATTTACACCCACACTTCATGTGGGTAGTTTTAGTACCCATGTTGCTTCGCCCGAAGGTGTTTAATTAGCTACGGACTTACCGGGTGCCCGTGTCCCATATTCATACCTTGTGCTCCTCCTCCATGATTCTTAGCATCAAGCAAGCATACGCGAGTGCGTTTACCTGCGTGCTTTCTAGATAGACACATTAACTTCTCGGAAGTCAAATGATAATACTTTGCCATTTGATCCGCTTAAGCTCGTGAATCTTAATGCTTGGAATACAAGCGTCAAGTGTTGGACTCAAATGATGAAGACTTCACCATTTGACCCGTTAGACCCATAGTTCAAGATACTATATTACACAAGTTTTTACCTATGGTTCAAATGACACAACTTGACCCATTTAACATCATGTTTAATGATTTCATTCAATTGATTCCATTTGGATTAAAACATCATTTCTCACATACCTTCTTAATTGACCCGTTTGATGAATTTCACCATTCGGTCATATCTCATTGTCTCAATTAAGGTCGTAAACCACGTTTTGTCTTGAGTGCACATAAGGCAACTCATTTAATACATTCCACCCCTTGGGATTTACCATTATCACATGCACTAGATTTAAGACGAATGAATACAACAATTAAGCTATGTTATAGTCTAGTGGTGTAAGTACAACTTACCTCATATCCGTTCTTGCTTCCATACGCATTACTTGCATCCGTTTGACCCGTTTGCATCCCTAGTTCTTGTACCTAACTCTTGGGACATGTCAAACTTGATTATTAGAATACATAACATGGAATTAATTCATTATCCATAAATCATGTATTCATTACCCATTTATAGCTAAATCCATAGCCATTTTCTTATATAGAATATGCAATTAACTTGGCTTATTACAAACCAATATCATATACGATTGATAGCTCTTACATGATTCTAACTTCTTAGTTTCACTAGTGTTCACCAAATTGGCATTTAATCAAACATGTGGTGTGCACCTACCAATTTGTTTAGTTTTCAAAAGCTCAAGATTAGCCAAAGCATCACAATTTGTCTAACCATCATCATAACACATTATTTAGACCATTTTGCCTAAATTTCTTATAACCACAACTCCTAAGAGTCACTAAGACTACTAACCATGTGTGGTTTCAACCTAGAGGTTAAACCCAAATCTTGCATATTCACATAATCATATGGTCAAATCAAATACACATGTAGAATGTGATTCATAACCAAATTAGGTATGTTGGAGGTTCCCCAAGACTAGAGCTACCTCTATTGATCATAAATTTCACGTTTTTGCCAAAACCCACAAAATCAACATTCACATATTCTTTGTAAAACTCCATAAAATAGAATTCTAAGGTTACCTCTTGGTTTGATAAGGCTAATAGAACATTAACCCTTCAACATGCACGAATTTAAGGCTTTCATGTCTTGGATTTTGGACTAGATTGCACCTTTAGGGTTTTGGGAGCTCCACCTCTTTTTTTCTTCCTGATAATCGATTCACACATATGTGTGTGTGGATTCTCCATTTTTTTTATTTAGATTTTCCCTTGTGCAACTCTAGTCCCTCAAGTTACTACAATGTCATTTTCGTATAAAAACTAACTAATTAAGCTAGTTTCAAACACCTTGTATTCGTTTATAAAAATAATATTATTAACTAGGTTACTTCCATATTAGAGCATAACCCATAATCTTATCCTTTAAGTCTCGTTTTATTATTTTGCTAATCACGCCTAATGGCATAATTAGACGAACAAATGGTTTGGGGGTGTTACATATGCTGATGCTGCCGGTCAACTGAAGAAGAAGGATGATGACGTGGTGAGGGCCACCACCCATGTTTCGGAGTTGGAGGGGCAGGTTGACGCCCTTCTGAAAGAAAAAGAAGCTTGGCTGCTGGAGAAGACGCTGATGCTTGAAGCTCAGAAGTCTTATTGTGAGAAGGCGCTGTGGATGATGTCTGATGGGATAGCCGCCGTAAGTTTCTGTCTTTCTTTTTTACTTGCTTTTGTTGAATTTGTTTTTTCTTATACAAGTTGTATCTTTGTTGCAGGTCTTCGATCGTTGTTGGAACGAGCCGAAGATGGGCGAGCAAATGGTGGAGGTGGTGGATGCTGCTCGGATTACGGGTTTGCAGAGTGGATGGCTGGAAGGGTTTTTGGCTGCCAAGGATGGGGCTACTATTGAGGCGCAACCCTTTCAGGATATGAATACAGAGACGACGCTGTTGGAGGAGCTTGAGAAGCTAGAAAAGATGGAGTTCCCTGTGCTCCAAAATGTTAGGAAATGTTTGTCAGATCCTGATCCCATTGCGCGGTTTAGGCATTGGGTATAGGAGTCTGAGCGTGCGGGTGCGAACGCGCTGAGAAGGAGGCGGCTGCCAAAGCTGCTGCCAAGGCTAGTGGGCTAGGTAGTTCGGGACGGCCCATGAGCCTCCTCAATAGGGTGATGCTTTGTAGTTTGAAAACTTTTGTGTATGTAAATATGTGTTTTCCATGAAATGAAATATGAACCTTTTTGTATTGTTCATGCTTTGTATTGAAGGATTGTAGAATAGATCAGCTTAATGAGTTTGGAAGAGAACTTGGTGTCTAAGTTATGAAGAGTAAATTAACTTCATAAGTTAGAAGTAAAGTTGGCGTCCGTTATGAAGAGTAAATTAACTTCATAAGTTAGGACTAAGAGTTGGCGTCTAAGTTATAAAGAGTAAATTAACTTCATAAGTTAAAGCTAAAGTAAAAGTTGCGCAGTTGTGAACAAAATGTAGGGTATTGATATATATTTATAAGTAACATGGGCGCAAGTGCGCTACATTCCATGATCTTGGTATAGGTGTTCCGTCTAACTTTTCTAGTGCATATGCTCCTTTTCCTAAGATTTGTTGAACTTTGTAAGGGCCTTCCCAGTTGGGCACTAGTTTCCCTTGACGGTCTGAGTGGGAAGCATTGTTATCTCCTAGGACTTAGTCCCCAATGTCAAATGTACATCTTTTAACTTTGGAGTTATAGTAGTGCTCGAGTGTTTTTATACCTTCAACCAGTGATCTGTTGATGCGCTCTACATGTCCGTTTCCTTGAGGGTGGGCGACGGATGTGAAGATCTAGTTGACGCCCATTTGTGTTAGCAATGCCTGGATTTTTTTTATCTGCGAACTGTGTTCCGTAGTTGGTGACGATTTCCATGGGTAGCCCAAATTGGCAGATGGTGAATTCCCAGATGAATTTTTTTGACATGTTCGGCGCTAATCGTTGCTAGAGGCTTGGCTTCGACCCATTTTGTGAAATACTCGATGGCACTATTAGATATTGTATCTTTCCTGGGGCCATTGGGAATGGGCCGACTAGGTCGATGGCCCATTTTTGAAATGGCCAAGCTGCGGTGACTGGGACCAGGTCATTTTTTGGGCGCAAGGTATTTGGCGCGTGTTGCTGGCAGTTGAAGCAGGTGCGCAAGATTTTTACGGCGTCCTGATGCATTCCTGGCCAGTAAGATCCAGCGTTCATGATTTTGGCGACGACCATTCTTGGTCCTGCTTGGATACCGCATATGCCTTCGTGGATTTCCTTGATAAGGAATGACCCATTTGCGGAATCAACGCATCTTAAGAGGGGACCAAGGTAGGAGCGTCGGTATAGGATACCATTCATGAGTTGATAGTGTTCTTACTTGTACTGGATCTTTATGGCTTCCGCTTTTTTGGGCGGTAGAGTGCCCGTTGCTAGATACGCTTGAATGGGGGTCATCCATGACCCGACGCCTGTTTGTGCTACATTGACCTGTCGAATAGGTACTGACGGTTGATCTAGGGTTTCGATACGTACCTCTTTGTCCATGTGCGGCCAGGCTGTGGATGCCATTTTGCGAGGGCATCCGCTTCTTTGTTTCTGCTTCGGTTGATGTGGGTGACCGTGCAAGTTGTGAATTTTCTGATTAGGAGCTTAGCCTAATCGATGTATTGTGCCATAACTGGGTCTTTGGCATTGTAGATACCATTGATGTGTCCCGCTATGATTATTGAGTCTGTGTGGGCTTTAAGGTGTGGAAAGCTTCGTACTCTGCCTCGTTGTTTTTACTTGGAAATTCAAGGCACACAACATATATGAATTCTGTGTTATCAGGGCTGACGAGCCTGAGACCTGCTCCTGCGCCTTGATCGTTTGAGGCCCCGTCCGTGAACAGCGACCATGTAACGCGTGAATCTGGGATGGGTTTTGGGTCTTGTTTATTTTGACATTCTTCGATGCTTTCTGTGGGATTTCTGCGATGAAGTCCGCGAGAACCTGTCTCTTGATTGCTGGTCTTGGCTTGTAGATGATGGTGTGTGCGCCGAGTTCGATTGCCCATTTTGCTAGGCGCCCAGATAACTCCTGTTTTGAGAGCACGGTGTTTATTCGGTAGTCTGTTAAGACGTGTATTGGGTGCCCTTTAAAGTATCGCCTGAGACGCCTAGATGCGTGGACTAATGCTAAGGCCAGTTTTTCCATTGTGGAGTATCTGGTCTCTGCGTCTGCCAACGTGCGACTAATTTAGTAAATTGGTGTTTGAACTTTGTTGCGCTCGACCAGTAGTACTGCACCTATCGCCTTTTTAGAAGCAGATAGGTATAGTGTTAGCGGTTCTTCTGGTAAAGGCGCTGTAAGAGTTGGTAAGTAGGTCAAACATTGTTTCATTTCACGAAAAGCCACTTCCGCTTCTGGTGTCCAGCGGAACTGTGTCTTTTTTAATACATTGAGCAGTGTATGAACAAAGGGAAAAGACTATGATGCGTAGTTTGATAGGAAGCGGTTGAGGGCGACAAGGCGGCCCATTAGTGTCTGAACGTCTTTGATGGAGCTTGGTGATGGCATGCGCTTGCTGGCTTGAACCTGTTCGGGATTTGGTTTGAAGCCACCGTTGGTGACGATGACGCCCAGGAATTCGCCTTCTACAGCCCCGAATGAACACTTGCCTGGGTTAAGTTTCATTTTGATTTTGCGCAGCTGTTCAAATGTGCGCTCTATGTCCAGGAGCATTGTGTCTTCCTGTCTGCTTTTTATTACCAAGTCGACGGCGTATACTTCTAGATTTACGCCGATTTGGTTTATGAAGGCTTGGTCCATTAGGCGCTGATAGGTTGCACCTGCATTCTTTAGGCCAAAGGGCATTTTGGTGTAGCAGTACACCCCTCTGTCAGTTCGGAAGGCGGTCCTGTCTTCGTCTTCATAGGCCATTTGTATTTGGTGGTATCCTCGATAAGCATCGAGGAAACATTTGAATTTGAATGGCGCTAAAGATTCTACCTTGAGATCGATTTCTGGCAGCGGGTAGCGGTCCTTTGGGCATGCCTTGTTTAGATCCTTGTAATCGACGCACATGCGCCAGGATCCGTTCTTTTTGAGGACCATGACCGGATCGGCCACCCATGTTTGGTGGTTGCATCGTTTGATGATGCCGCCCTCGAGTAGGTCGTTGACATGCTCGTTCATGGCTTTAACTTTGTTCGGGCCTAGCGGACGCTTTTTCTGCGTGTGACTGGTCGAACGTCTTTATAGGTGTTTAGGCAATGTTCCGCCACATCCCTTGGGACGCCGATCATGTCGGATGACTGCCAGGCGGAGATGTCTTTGTTTGCTACTAGAAGTTGTTTGAGGTGTATGCGCACTTGGGGGGACAGAGTTGATCCCAAGGTGATTGTTTGTTCGGGAAAGATGTGTTGAGGACCCATTTTTCATTTTCAGTAGCGGTTGGTTTAGACGGTGGTGTCTGTGCCGCTGCAATTGTTGTTGCGAGGCATTCCTGGTTGCCTTGGATATACGCGATCCCCGTTGGTGTTGGAAAACCAATGGTTTGGTGGGGGTCGACGCGTTGCTATTAAAGTTGGCAAGGCCTTGTCGGCCTAACAAGATGTCGTATGATGAGGTGGCCGGGATGACATGGAATGTGCATGTCTCCGAGCGCGAATGAATCCCGTCGTCAAGAGTGACTGTAATGTCAAACTTGCCGTGGGGATGAATTACCTAGTTGAAAAAACCAGCAATCGGTGCGTCTGGCTGAAGATGCGCTTTGTCATCATCATCCAGCTGCTCAAAACATTGCTGGTACATGATGTCGAAGCTACTCCCGCTATCGCACATCATTTTGTATGTGCGATAGTGGCCGAACAGGGCTGTGATGATGAGCGGTGTTGTTGACTTTGCGCCTCCCGGTACTGTTGGGAGGACGACTTGGGCTTCTCGCCCGTTATTGTTGTTCTCAGCGTGTACCTGTCGTGACGTGGTGGTGACGCTGGCTGGTTGTAGTTTGCGCTTGTTATGTTGTGTCATATGACATTGTCTTGAGTAGGCGCCTCGGACATGATGTGTTCTGATGTCGTTGATTGGCTTTGGTGGTTCTTCAGTTTTGCGTGCGCCAGCGCGCACGTGTTTGATGCGGTTGGTTAGTTTGCCCGAGCGGAGGGCAGCCTCTATCTCCATTTGAGGCTATAGCAGTTGTCGGTGTTGTGACCCACGTCTTTGTGGAAGTCACAAAATCTGGTGTTATTGACATTTTTGCGGTTATTTGCCGGGTTTTGGTTGTTTAAACGCAACTTCTCCGGTTGACAAGACTTGGGCTAGTACCTGAGATGGTTTTTTTGTCAGGGGTGTCCAGTCTTGGTTTCTTCAGCCACTGTTGCGCTGGTTGCGCGTTTGTTTGTTGCCGATAATGTTTCTGGCGTCGCCAGAGGTTGAGTATCTTCCTTCGTCGGTGGTGCCGGAGATGCGGCTCCAGACGGAGGGTCGGTTGTTATTGCGATTGCGATTATTACTAGAGCTCTCGCGCTGGTTTTGATTTTTTGTTTTTTGGTATCCGGCGTAGAGCTTCGCGATTCTGACGACCTCTTACCAAGACTCTGGGATACCATCTTTGCCCTGAAGAGTGTTTTGTAAGTTATCGTCATTGACATTTGCTAGGATGGAGGTTCGAGTTGCCTGGTCCCCGGTTCCTAGTTAGAGTGCCTCTTTGTTGAACCGCACGATGAAGACTTCGAGCGGTTTAGTGTCTCGGCGCTTGCAGAGATGGATCTGACTTTTGTCGCGTTTGTGGCGACGTTGTTGACTGAAGTGAAGTGAAAATTTACCGATCAGCTGTTCATAGCTGTCGATGCTTCCCACGGTGAGGTTGTTGAACCATACCCTGGCTGCTCCGGAGAGTGTCTGGGCAAACATATGGCACCAGACAGGTAAGGTCCATCCGATGACGGCCCCGGCTTGGTTAAAAATGCTGAGGCGGTCGTCGGGGTCTGTGAGGCCGTCATATAACTTGATGTTGGCCGGAAGGCGCTGCCTCGGTGGTATGGGTGCTTGAGAGATACGTCTTGTGAATTTGAATTTATCTGCAAACGCCGTCCGCCTGTATGGGAGCGACATGTCGGTGGTTGCGTCATTATTAAAATGGTTGAGACGCTCTCTGTGATAATATAGGGTGCGACGGTAGTCCCTTGAGGGGTCGCCTCCCAGGAACTTTCGCCGTAGTTGTCGTTGTCAAACCGGTTGTACTCTGCATGGGCCTGGTCTACGGCGGTTTCCCCTGACCTCCCCCATGTCGGGTAGCAATCGGTTTTTTGATGTTGAAGCAATGATGGCTTTTCCTGTAATGCGTCGACGCTCAAACTGGGCGTCTAGCAGTTTCTTTTGTCGTTCATACCATTCGTTATTGATTTCGCCGATTTCCTCCTGGGTGGGAGGTGGTGCATCGACGGTATCAAAGTCGATTGCCCGGGGGCTGATGAGGGTGTTGTTTTGATCATCCCCGTCTTGGCCCTATGGTGAGTCGGGCTGATTGGTTATGTCTTCGACAGCTCCTGAAGGGGAGTGGATTTTTGGGGCTGGTGTAGTCATTTCAATGTAAATGAACTGGCTAGTTGAAGCTTTTGTTTAGAGTATTTGTGGTAAGGCCACAGATGGCGCCAATAAAGAAACACGAATCCTAGATTGTCGGGTTAGCGCCAATCTAGGTAGTGATTCCACGGGGTGTTTATAAAAATGTATGTTTATAAAATGTGATAGGTCTAAGGACAAGATCAAGGATGTTTAGAGACAACAAGTTACAAGAGCCGAGCCTCTAAATGTTAGCAAATAAACAAGAGTTGGAAAAGTACGATGTGCTCGTAGTCTTTTCTGTGAAAGTGTTCGTAAATATCGATGCCAATAAAAGGAGAAAAGTCTCCTCCTTTTATAGTACCTCGACACACGACTTCCTCAACCGTCCTCTACCCTTGATGGGGCCCGGCTGAGGTAGAGGTGTCTCTAGGTTTCCGGCCCAAGTCCTCAGGCCAATGGTGCAAGTGGGTTTTGATAAAAAAGAGAGGAAAGGGGGGATGTTACCGTCCTGACGTAAATACATGTGGCGTCCGTCGAGTGGACGCTGGTGGGCGACGGACACGTGGCATCGCCTACTGGCTGATACAGGGCGGTGGGTAATCATCCTCTTTCTAGAAGAACCGAGACAAGTTGGATGGTTGCAAAAGTCTTCCGAGAGATATCTTGGATGGTTGCCAATAAGTCAATAAGTTGTTTTTTGTAACCCAATAAAAGCGAAACACTTAGGTTTAGGATCAAATACACAGTGAAAGAAAAATAGGAAGTCGTAGGAAGGGTATCAAACGGACTCCGATTGAACTCATTCAAGCGGCATTGGAACCATTTTATCGAACCCTACGACGTTAGTTTTTAGGTCTTCGTTTTTTGGGGTTTTAGCTTTTAGTTTTTAGAATATGCGTTATATCATTGTGTCTTTTATGTACCATTGTGTCTTTTTCTTATTTTCGTCCTTGTGTCTTTTTCTTATTTTAATTCTTGTGTCTTTTTTCTTCAGCATTGTGTTATATTTTTTTGGCACTATGTTATATTTTGTGGCTCATTGTGTCATATTTCATGATCTATTGTGTTTTTTTGTATCCTTCTCACCCTTCTCATTTTTGTTACATTGTGTAGAATAACTTGACCCAACAATCTATTGACCTTTTGACGTTTCTCATTCCAAAAGCTAATCCAAACACTTTTTTTAAAACTCGTTTTCAAAAAAGTTATAAGTCAATCAACAATTCTGACCAAAAGCACTTTTGCATTTCCAAACTCAATCCCAAACACACTCTAAAAAAGTTTGGTGGTGAACAATTTAAATATACAGATGAACAGTAATATTTTCTCTCTTCCCACTCATAACTCCTCAAAATCACTTTTTAAAATATGAAGGATACTCTCACAAATTTTGTGGATGTATTGTGAATGCTCTAACACCCTTTGGAGGTATGTATATGTATACATTAAATTAATAAATTAAATAATGAATAATAAATAACATGACACAAAATGTCATCAAAAGAAGATGAACCAAAATCACTACATCCTAACTAATCTTTTTTAGTCTCAACTTCAGGCTCTTGTATGTTCCTCCTCTCCCCGTTAGTTATGAGTAGAGGTCGAGACATAAGAGTTGAAAAACGTTCCGTCCTTTGGTCGAGTGGATGAACACTTTCTTCAGTAGCGTATTTCACCAAAGGAATGTGGTCATGACGATCATAACCTATCTGCAAAACAAATAATTTCAAAGTTCGGTTAAATAGTCCGTTTTATCTTACGATTAGCTACTTTGTTTGACTCTTAATTATCATTTGAATCCGTCTCTGGTGTGAATTGGCCACAACCGACCTTTAGGGTTGTTTGGATGTGACGTTAAAGTGATCATTGTGATTAGTAAAACTAGCTCATCGACCTACATATATTTTCTTAACTCTTTTTTTTTCTTAATATTTGAGTGACGATTAGTATAATACATATGAAAGTAAGAAAAAAATTGTTTCGTTGATATTGGTTTTCTCATTTCAAATAACTTGTGCTTCTTTGGGATCATCACCAATGTATAGGTATACTAAAAATATGAAAATTGTAAGTGTAGAACCAATGAGAGGTGGACACGTGTCCAAGGGGGGGGGGTAAGGGTAGAGTCGTCCAAAGAGAAAAGACGAAGATGCACATGCAAGTTCCTCCATTCTTTTTTAACGTCCAATAAGCTTTTTTATGTCATTTTAAAAAATATTATAGCATAAAGTAGAACATCTTTTATCTTTAATATGAATATACTATTGCAATACTTATATTCACTTAGAAGGTGTTTGAGATTGAGTTTCAAAACAACTTATTGACTTATTGGCTTTTCAAGAAGCCAATAAATCAATAAGCTGTTTGTGTAACCCAAAAAGCACTTTCTATTTTGACTTTTGGCTTTTAAGGGTGGAAAAACTGTGTTTGAGAAGTTAGAAATCCTGGCTTTTGAATTTTTTTTTACAAATCTATCACCCATACAACCAATATTCACAA
>JAUTDX010002996.1:0-46373 GCA_030844895.1 Ambrosia x helenae
GACGTGTTGACACATTTGGAAAGCTAGAAACGAGAAGATCTTTAGAAACTACGAAGCTAGTGTGGTTCAAATTGTGTACGATGTGAGTGCGTTAAGTTATCTTTGGTTTAGGAGTAGGCACAGGAAGTAGCGTGGCATGGAAAAAATGGTGTAATTTTTCATTTGACATGATGTAACTTGGTTTATCGCGTTTATCTCCGGCTTGGAGATAATTCGCTGTGTTTTAATGAAGTTCAATTTAAAAAAAAAATGTATGGATGGTAACACATTAATGTAACACATGTCAATAAATATGAACATATTTTGTGAATATAATGCTTTAGACCTACTTGTAGGAAATTGTTACAACATTGTTTTCGTAATAAGTTTAGCATAATCTCTTTATACGTAAAAATAAAGTATAGTGGTGCCACATCTTGAATCAACCATGGCTTTTGCCACATTAGCAATATTATTAAAAGGGACTCAAGTATTTTACGAGCTCTAATTAAAAAAAAAAAAAAAATGGGTCCCTTTCACATATCATTGTTATAAATGAACTCTCCTCCTATTTTAGACTACAATAACAAATATCAAAGATTGTATTCACCTAGCAATTCAATAATTCATATGTAATACAAATATCAAAGATTGATCTAGGCGGTTATACCGATAAGGAGACCGCCCCCAAGAAAACCTCAACAAACCTGTGGCGAGTGCTCTTTATGGTAAACACGTGCAGACTATGGAGGGGCAGTTTGATATGACCTCCGCGACAAAAAGCATGTTTGCATGCCTTCAAGAGGCTCATGCTCAAGATTTTCTGACTGTTGTGCCACATGAAGGACTTGGGCGCGATGTCGGCGATCGAATACAGGCTATCTCAAATACCGGCTCATGATACCTATTTCCCCCCCTCAGATGAACCATGCCCCCAGTTGCAAAAAGGCATGTCTAGATAAATTTGGCGAGCATGCGCGCTCCACTGCAAAAGAATTGCCAGGGTTTTAAGTACTGCCATGATTTGGTCAGAGATGTTCTATGGGACGTGCTTCGAAGGGCGGGGTCCTCGCCAAGAAAGAAGCACCGATCAATTTTCTGACTGATCCGCGGGAGGGGAGATCTACCTTGCTCCCGCGGATGTGCTTGTGTTTTGGATGGTTGGCGGCAACCCGGTGGTTGTTGACCGTGTTGACCTGAGGGTTTCCCCCTTGGTAGGTTTGCGAGACAGCGGCTTTGCACCGGGCAAGCAGTTTTGAGGGCAAAAGCTAAGAAGGTCGCTAAGCACGAAGCATCATGTTTAGAGAATCAACATGGGTTCCTGTCATTTGAATTTTTGACACATTTGGATCTCTGGCCCTGAGGCAGTACGGTTTCTGAAACGAGTGCAGAAGGTGGTCCACAGTGACTCGCAGAGCCTAAGAACCAAGGGTTTGTGTTTAGCAGGATAGGCTTTGCGATTCAAAAAAGGGATAGCGGCGCAGCTTGTTGCCCGCTTACCCACCATCTAAATGAACTTGTTTGTTCTAGTTGAATGATTATATATGTTTAAAAAAAAAATTTCTTATATGCTTTCAACCCGTTTTGACCCAAACCTATATTATATAGAGGCACTTACTTCGACCAAAAGGTCCTTTAATAATGACGTTTTTTTTGCCCAAGGCATTATAGCCTAGTGACAATCTTGGTGGTGAGATATGACTTAGGGGCCATAAGGTTCTGGGTTCGAATCTCACAAAGGGGGTTTTCTCATAATTATGAGTTTCCTCCTGAATTGGTGACTTGGTGGTGGAATATGATCGCGTGACAACATTGGTGGCACGATGATACTCCAGTGTTTCGTGAGTGATTCCAATTTGTTGGCCGTTAAAAAAAATAACGACTTGTTTTTTGCTAGAACCTATTTGGAGAGCGCCACCCATTGACCAAAACTCACACATTTTACCACTTTATCACAAGTTATTATCATAGTTAATAATTGCATTAGTAATATAAAAGTTGGAAGTAATACACTAGAAGATGAACAGCACAAAGTACAATTATAAACAAAACACATGCTCATAGTAGTACAATCAAGGACTAAAGGAATCAAGGAGCATAGAAACAGAAGCCTCAGAACATGCAGGGAACGTCAAGGGAACTGAGTTTTTGACTCGCTTGACTAACGCTGTGACCAGATGGAGAAGTGGTTGACTCGGTTAGCTGACTCGGGCTCAGATGGGTTCGAGCTGTGGGTGTTATCCTTGTTGTCACCGTGCTGCTTCTTCACCTCGGTGGTCCAAATATCAATAAGTCCAGACATGTTTAATTTTGATTGTCTTGTGTTAATGTTTTAATTTTTGAGATGAAAATATGTAGATAGTTATAGTCGTTTATATAGATAGTATTTTTGTTGTGATTTAATTTGTTTTAGCAAATAGTTTGTTTAAGTGAAAGGGGATCTGTGTGCTGGTGGTAAGTTTGAGATCCGTTATCCACTATATCTATATGTTATGTTATACTAAATCCTCAAACTAAACCGTCAACGCTGTTTGTTTGCGTGCCCCACTTTTAACTTTAGTTAATATTTTGTTTGGTTTTAGTCAGTGGTTTGTTGAATTTTATACCACGTTAATTTATTTTTGAACAACTACCTTTTCACTTAGACCTTTTTCACTTATACCGTGTAACTTTATATATAAAGCCCTCCTTTCTGATTGGTCTATGTGGCTGCTGAGTCAGCATGGAGAGATAAAGTGAAAAAGGGGTGTAGTGGTGGAGCTTTATTTATAAAGCCCTTGTTCTGATTGGTTGTTTAATTTATTATTTTTTTAAATCTTTTAACTCAAAATAATTAAAATAAAAGACAAATAAATATAAAAAAATTACAAATAATATTAAAAACACACAACTAATATTAAAAAAAAGTTACAACCAATATTAAAAAAAAAAAGTTACACACTTCCTAAATTACTTATTTAAACATTACATATTCCTAAATTACTTAATTAAACACTAGATAATTCCTAAATTACTTATTTAATCCTAATTTTCTCCACTATGGAGAGTAGTTGTCCCAGTCCTCGAGTGTGTAGTACTCAGGGGACACGGAACGTGAGCTATCCCGTCCATCGGATCTCGCATTCGAGGGGAAATAGCAGTACTCACGAGGAGGGGTAGGTCGCTCCAGAGGCGTTCCTCCTCCTCAATTTCTCGGAGGGCTTCCAAGTCCTCCTCAGTTGGCTCCCCATATTCAAGGGGGGGGGGGGGGGGGTAGTCTGGTGGTAGGGGGTGGTGGAATAGTGTGGTGGTGGGGTAGTCTGGTGGTGGGGGGTGGGGTAGTCTGGGGGGTGGGGATAGCAGCAGCAGTCCGGGGGTGGGGCCGACAACATTAGTCGGTCCATTTCATTAACAGCCATGGCATAATCCATGGCCTAGACCATTCCTCATCCGTGAAGTCATCATCGACTTCAGGAGGAGGAAAGGTTGGTTGTGCAGCAGCAGGAGGAGTGAAGGTTGGTGGTGCCGCAACAGGAGGAGGGGGATATATCCAATGTTGTGGAGGAGGAGGAGGAGCAGGAGGAAGAGGAGGTTGTGCAGCAGCAGCAAGAGGAGAGGAGGTGAATAGTAGTCTCCGGGGCCGGCCCCGTCCCCGGACCCGGCGAGAGTACTGCCGGACATTAGACGGTCCGGCAGCTTCTGGTTGAAAACCGCCCATATATTATTCATTGTTTTGAGGATGAGGAATTGGAGGTGTGACTGAAAAATCAGTTTTGGTGTTGTATTTATAGGGTTAGAAATATGACCGTTTTGGGGGAAAACGTTTGAAATTCAAATTTTGAAATTTAAACGTTTGGGGGGGGGGGGGGGGGTGAAATTTTGAATTTCAAACGGTTTGGAACAGTAACCGTTTAAAATTCAAATGTTTGAATATAATTTTTTTTTATTATTTTTAATAAATATTATTTTTTTATATAATTTTATTTTTTTTATTATTATTTATTTAATCTAATAAATTTTCTGTTTAAATTATTATTATTATTATTATTATTATGTTTATTATATTATTATTAAAAAAATAAGAATTTTTTACCTTGCCACGTGGCAAGGTCTGATTGGTCCAAGCAACAAACACATGGCGTTATTTAAATAAAGCCCCAACCATAAAATCAAAAATAGCGCCCCGGTGTAGCATGTTCTGGGCGCTATTTTTGTTTTTTTGGCACAAGTAACGCCCCACTAACGAGGGGTCTTAAATATTAAGTACTACAAAATCTTTGATTATGTATTCGTAAAAATTTAAACTCGCATCATTTTTATAAGGGTCCAAACACCATATAAAAAACCATTAGGTCATAGGTCATGTACCATGTTAATTACCATCAAGAAATCAAAATTCAAATAGAAGAGAACCGAATTCAAATTATGAATTAGAGTCCGGATTTTTTTGGATATTTGAATCAAGTTGGTATCTAAATCAAGTTATGAATTCGGTTTTTCTAGAATTTATATTTGTCATTTTTGGACCCAGCCGACGTGAATATCTGAATTTGATGTATATTTGTCATTGACCACAAACACTAAAAAAACTCGTATTAAAAAATAAATAAAATAACAAAGAAAATAAAACTAGATGAAAAGTAGGCGTAAAATTATTGAACAATGCAAGCGAAACGTAAAACACAGAAAATAATAACCAAGTCAGTCTAGGAGCAGCGCGTTGCGACACGACCATTAAAAAACACGCGTAAAAATTTTGAAGCACACATGCACGCTTTGACCTGTTAACTCATAAAATTTAAATCGAAATGTAAGACAAAAAATTTGTAAAAGATAAAAAGTATTAGGGAGTAAAGTTGAGAGTGAAAGAGTGTTGGGTTAAATTAGATTGAAAAGTGAAAAAAAAAAGATAAAACAAAGAAAATTTTGATACAACTCACTAAAGCTTATGATACAACCCAAAATGCATACTAAGTTTTTGTTTTCCTTCTTTTTAGAACGACGACTTTATTTTGTGTTTGGCCACCGCACTCTTCAAATCGGAGAGCCTATTGCTTTACTTTGCCAGACTACGTCGTCTTAACCGAGTTCACGTTGGCTTCAAAGTTTGACTTGGGCGTTTCCCGGAAAATCATACCGCCGGTTGCCACTTGACAGACGTTGTGCCGCCACAAAAGCATCTCTTTGGCATAACACACTGTGAGACTAAAAACCTAGGTGGGCTCAGGATTCGACTGATAACCTAACAAGCGCATAGTTTAAATCCTTCATTGTCATAATCCATCAAAATGACATAATTGAGATCAAACTTGGATCTCCATTGAAGAATACAAGCCTTCCAACCACAAGTTCAACATTAGTATATATTAAATAGATTCGTTTATTTATTCTTATTAAACATATGTATATTAATTCTTTTACTCACAATTGATTTTATTTAAATGAACCCGATATAAGTTTTTTTAACAATTTAAACAAAGGAGTATTTGTCGCACCCCGCAAAGGCGGAAACACGAGGGTGCTATCAAAAAGGATTTTGAAGCATAGGATTAAGCAAACACTTACATGACATTGATACCCAAGGTTTACAAATCGTTTTACAATTCTCAAATCGTTTAGATTTAGAAATAAGCCTACACTAATAAGCTAATAGATAACTCTTTCAAAGCTCGATATCCTAGTATGCATGCAACACCAAAACTGGGATTCTCCATCTTGGATTAACACCTGAATAACATGCTTAAAAACGTCAACATATATAATGTTGGTTAGTTCACATTTTTGTTCAACTGGTTATAAATGATTTGTTGAGAAATTGTTTGAGAAAATCGTTATCATTCCCTTGGGATCCGGATAAGGTATTCCATTAAATATTTGTGAAAACATACGTATAGCAAGTGACATTCGTGTGCGATCAAAACAATGCCTAACTAAGACAATGATAAATGTGACAAACATGAATCTATAACCAAACCTTTGACGAAATGTGCCTCGTACATCGTTCACTTAAGAAAATGTGTAATCATTTTGGAATATCAAGCACTCTTTTGTCGTATGTACCCGGGTTAGAGCGACTAATCAAGAATGGGGGTGTCAAACCCAATAGTACTATTCAAGTGTTCTATGGCTAAGTCCATAGCTAAGGTTATAGTATTGGAATAACATGAGGTCTTACCTTGCGCAAATCGTAATGATACAATGACCCCTTGAGTCCTTTAATGCTTAACTCATGCACATACATTGATCGAATAGAATTCATTCTCATGCTATCGTAGTAAGAAAATTAAAGGCATGCTTTTCCCCCAAATATATAACAGTAAAAAGGGTCGTAAAACTTACCTCGAGTTCATGCAAAGTTAGTAATAGTAAAGCCCGAAATAATAGAAATCCGTCCTACTCGTTAGGCGTGTTCAAAAGCATCCAAATCCAAAATATCCGACAATCCGTATCCGAAATATTCAAAATTTTGGATTTCCGAAAATCAGATAATTCGAAATTTCGGTTTCGGATATTAGTTTTGCAAATTTTCGGATATCCGAAATATCCGAATCCGAAATCTTTAAAAAAAAAAATTATATAATTATATATATAAAGTTTTATCCCTATTCCAACCCTAACCAAAATAACAAATATCGCGTCTTTCCACTCCTCATCTCCTCCAGACGCCTCCATCCTATTCTTGTCCGACTTCTCCTCCCACCAGCCTAGAATGCCCCATAACGCCCGTACAGCGCCCAGGGGGCGTTATTGATAAAAAATGGGTTGAGCGTTTTGTTTATAATGCTGCAAATTTGGCGTGAAAATGGTGAGCCAATCATGGTGAGCCATTTGGAGTGAGGGCATGAAATTGAGCTTCCCACTACGTTTGGTCTAATATCAACAAAAACCAAGTATTATTGAAACCATGGTATTTACGCAATTTAAGCTTTTCTCACACGATAACCTATTTTTTTATGCTATCCATGTTCTTTCAATGAATATAAGATTTTAAGTTGTCAAATCTTACCCATTTTAATGTTAGTTAGAATCATTATTACTCAAATAATTTGATGGTAACCGAAACAACAAGAGTTGATCGGAATTAGTTGCTATATGTGTTATGGTTTATTAACATCAAACTTTTGTCTTAGGAAGAACATTAATCCAACCATTCTAATCAAGAATTAAACAAGAAGAAAAAGAAACGAATAAAATGGATTTAAGCCTAAAAGAAATTTGAGTTAATCGAATTTCACTCATTGTTTACACCATGATCGTCCTTGTACTGCCATGTAGGAACATACACGCGGTTTGATTAAAGTGACACAACCATAAGTTCTAGTCTAAATAGTTTCTAATTTCCGTTATGTACATAAAGACCCTTAGACTAAATGTATAAACTAAAACTTAACTTTCTAGTAAACATAATGTCAACCATAGCTTCACTCAAGCTTTGATCACACAATTTAAGCCAACATCAAACACTAGTATGACTCAACTCTTGATCGATGTAACCATGTGTCGATTAGTATACCGAGTGTTAATATCGTACATGTACTATAATAAAACAAAATGATACCGACCAAAATCCCATCACGATGCGCTGGAAAATACCACTAGTTAATATTTAAAAAATTTGTAACATTTTTTTTTCCATACAGTAAAAAAAATCATTAAAAAATTGGAATAAATTAATTTACTAATAAATAATCCAATATTAAACCAACTATCTAGGAAAAGGTATCCCATATATGTGCAAAACACAAGCTCTAAATTCCTCTCATCTTGTCATCTCCTCTACAACCAACCATTTATCTCCCACCTTATCCCCATCTCAACCTCTTTCTTTTTCTTTTCTTTCTTTTCATCACTCACTCATCATCTCAAACCTTCACTAATCATCTCAAGATTCAACCATCTTCTCCAACCAACCAATGGCCACTCTATCTCCTATCACCTTCACAACCACCACCACCATTAGGTCCACTACTACCAACACACCCAAAGTAACCTACATCAAGGGCCTCAACTCATTTAATGGACTCAAAGCCCACACCACCATGGCCTCATTGGGTACACATGTTTCAACTGAACAACAATTTGCCAACTTTGTTTGCTCATTGAACAAACATCAGCTCGTGGTGGAGCACTAACTGCCACGTGTAATGCGGTTGGTGAGATCTTTAAGATAGCGGCTATCATGAATGCGATCACTCTTGTTGGTGTTGCTATTGGATTTGTGCTTCTACGTATTGAAGCTTCTGTTGAAGAATCAGAGTAAGAAGATTTTGTGGGAATTTTTTTAAAAGATTTCTGCGTTTTTTTTTACTATAAGATTTGTATGTTTGTTTTTGTTTTTGAATTCATGTAGAATCAATCATAAATATGTTATATAATACCATCATTGATGCTTTTACTTTCTTTTGTTTTTCTAGTTGTGTATGACAATTTATCCATAAATGTGATTAGATAGATATACATGACTACATGAGGGTATTCGGATTTATATTTAGGGTGTCCACAAAGCAGAATTCCACAAGTGTGTGTTTTAGTAGGGGAAATATGTAATTGACTTTTTAAGTTAGGTAAATATGTAATTAATGATCTTAGCAGGTGTGCGCCCCTCTCCTTTGTCTGCTTGAAATCCCAAACAAAAGACCAACTCTATGGGACTCATTTCCGAATCCCACCCACAATACAACCTGGGTCCGTCACATCAAGTCCATATTCCACCTCTCTTTTTTGTCGGTTTGTGGACTTCAAGCGGACAAAGGAGAGGGGGCGCACACAAAAACAATATTATTTGCCGGATTTCATGACCACATCACTTAAACAGCGTTGTAGATGCTCCTAGAACTGATTAAGGGGGTGTGGTGTGTCTTATTACATACAACTCATACAACACTATTAATGGCAAAACGGGTGGTCCGGATAACTGGTCGATATAGAAAATGTTCATATTGGTTTTTATCGTGACTGGGTTTGTTGGATTTTGAAATCCTTGAGCTGGTTCACTATGTATACATTGAATTGGAAATGTATTCCCACTGAAGCAAAACAGCAACACAATTTGTGGTCATTAAAATTCACATTTACTTTTTTATCGGCTAGCGCAGTGGTCTCTTTTTTTGTTTTTGAGGAGCCACTGACAACTGACGCGGACCCGGTTCGAAGCGGCGCCGTGGCGTCAAACTGGTTTGTTACCCCGAAAGATAACCTAACCACCCAGGCCGGCCAAGGTTGCTGGGGGCTGCCAGGAGTCGAACCGGTGACCTCAGACGAGCGGGAACTCACCTATGGTGATAAAACCCTCTCACCTCACCTTTGCATCCAATGGGGATCGAACCTTAGTCCACATTGAGACCATAAGTTCTTTCCACCACTGAACCAACAAAATCCAAAGTGCCATTTGCACCATATGTGATGGTGGCCCTCCAAAGAGGTAGTCTGGGGTGTTTAACGGATCCAATAACGATTTTTATTTATTAATCGAACCAAATTATTCGATTTTCAACCTGGATTCAAATTCGGTTGACTTCATTTGGTTTTGAGTTCGGCATTTATGCCCAATTCGATATTCGCTTTGTATTTGAAACTCGAATTCGAATACATTCGATTTGATTCGAATTCACCCAAATTAATAAATTATGTTACTTTATTTTCAAAATTACTAAGAACTAATTATTTTTAACATTATAAATACTAATATACAAAATTAATAAACTATCATCATGTCATAAGACCAAAATCATAATCGTAACACCCAAATAAAAATTTAGAGCAATAGATAGACACTTAGCATATAGAAAGAAGTATGGGACTTACTAGAATAGGAGGTAGTATACTAGTATGAGACTATGGACTATTGGGCTTGGTGATGTTATGGTCGTATGCCTTATGGATGTAATTTTGTTTTTGGCCCAATTTTATAATCATTTTGTCCTTTTATGTGTGTATATATGTTTATAATATGTATTAGATTATACCCCGGGAACGTCCCGGGCTTGAGAAATCTAATATGACATATTAATTTTACATATGAAATAGAATGATGCGTTTTACAGTTACATGCAGGAAAACTTCGGTAGCATCTAACCTAAAACAATTAAAAATGTATCTCCAATGTTCAGGGGCGAAGGATAATGAGGGCCAGTGGGTGCCCTGGCCCCACCGATTTTTGACGCAGTGGAAGAATTTTGCGATTTTCGTAGGTAAATTGAGTTCGAGTTGAGTCCGGCCCCACCGATTTGCCACTACCGATCGAAAAAAATTGAGTTCGGCCCCCACCGTTTGGAAATCCAAGCTTCGCCACTGCCAATGTTAACGCCTAACCTTAAACAATGTATAACTCTAATATTAATATCTAACCTAAAACACTGTATAACTCCAATGCTAACGCATGTTGAAAATAGAATTCATATTTACTGATTTGAACATAGTTAGTGACTTGCCTATACATGATTAATGATTTACCTGAACACTTTGTGTTTTTTTCTTGTATGAACGAAACCACACAAAAAATAGTCGTTTTTTCTCCTTTTTCATATAGCACTATGGTACTCGTTGGAAAGATAATAAAACGCTCGTTAATTTGGTGTAATTTTTTTTCTTTAAAAAATCTCGTATATAAAAGATATTAACGTTTAAAAATCATGGGAGGAAATATAAGAGAGAAAAATCCAAATTTATTTTAAATTATTTTTTTCCTAAAATATCTCAATGCCACATGGGATGACACATGACACACTCAAGGAGGAGAATGTCTCTTTAAGTGTCATGTCATTAAAATGACTTTGGCTTATTATATGTATAGATTCGAACTTTGAATCGAATGAAAATTCATAAATTTGCATTTGATTTGAATTCGATTACTGAACTCAAATTTGAATTTTGAAAACCAAATTTGAACCTAGATAATTGAATTTGAATCAAGTTGAAATTTTCGATTTTATGATCCGATTCAAAAACTGACTACCTGTAAGTAGTCTCACGTTGGACAATGATATGCTATAGAATTAAAAGTAGATTGTTTTAAAAAAAATCACATCTAATTACATTACATAATAATATTATGTTACAGTCAAATAAGTTACGGTCACAATATTATGTTAAAGTAGATTGTTGTTAAAAAATCACATCTAATTGTACTTAAATAGCCTTGAGATGAATGAGATGGTTAGCTATTGATATTGAGATTAATCTCCTTTTTCTCTGTGATTTCTTCTTCTATATCTTTAGCTCTTTAACTCTTGATCACCATTTTGTATCATAACAATCGTATCAGAGCCATCATTCCTCTTGACTGTGGGTTAAGATTGGTCAACAACGAGTTCTACAACAACAAACAAAATTAGGGCAAGGTCTTGCAGCAACAATCGAAGACAACCATCAAGTGTTCTTCAAGAATTTAGCAATCAGTTCCTACAACAATTATAACTGCTTACCATTTCCAATCATCTTCACCTCTTTTTTCAATCAACTTTTTTTCCAGTTCATCTTCGTTCCATTCTAACTCTTTCTTTTGTTCGTTCTGTTCTGTTATTCATTCTTTTGTTTTCCAGATCATCTTCTTTTGTTCGTTCCAATTTGTTCAATTCATTTCAATTTTAATTCGTTTTTGTGTTCTTGACCAATTCGTGTAATTCTTCCCTTCTTTTCAAAACAAGTCCGATCAATTCCATTCAATTTCCTTGAATTCAGTATAAGATTCAAGAATTGGGGTTGTGATATCAATTAGGGCAACAAATCAACCATGGAATCAGCAATGGAAAATATTATGGTTGTGAGGCAACAAGGTACTGTCAAGAAGTACTATGAAGTTTTTGAAATTTTATTCGATCAAGTTAAAAATTATGAAGAAATTTCTGAAGATTATGCAACATATCTCTTCATTTTCGGTCTTAAACAAGAAATTGCTGATATTATTATGGGGTATCACAATATATGCCAAGGTTTAAAATTGTAGGATGCGGTTTTCATGGCTAGATTACGAGAAAGAGCTCTCAAGTTAGATTTAAATCAAGGAGAATCATCAGATCAAGAATCATTGGATGGTGAGGGTTGCAAAGGAAATGAAAAAGATAATAAAAAATATCAGGTTCAAATTGATGAAAATTTTGGAATTAAGGGTGATCTAGTAGAATCAATTGGGAGTAATGACACTGTGAGTGAAAGGAATGTCTATGGCTGTTTAAAATCACCCTACTCTTCACAAAATAGTCTTCACAAAAATGGGCAGTTTCTTGTAATACATGAGTTTAATTTGTATGAGGGTGTTGGATCTTTTCATTGTGGTAAGCAATCAAAAGGGTCAAGAAACTCTGAGTCATCACAGTATGTGTTCTTACGAGATTTGGTGTTGAATTTCTTCGTTATATGAAATACTTTAAATGGATAGATACCGTTGGGCTTGTAATCCGACATGTAATAATGGTGAGATTATGGAGTTGAGATTTGTTATGAAACTAGTAGACCAAAACAGGGTTTGGAAAGTTGGATTAACACCTCTTGAGACATGTCTTTATTCAAGAAAAAGGGAAGAAAGAATAAGGACATTTAGTATGATGTATAGTTATGATGGGTTGTATCAGTTGATGTTTTTGTACAAGAAGAAAAATCATGCATATAGTTTGAATTTGACATCTTTGTCTAAGTTCATCACTTTTGATAATAATAACATCCAGCTTAGATATGGATAAAAGAGGTGTCTATTTTGGGAAGTTGGTGTAAAGTTCAGTTCCATAATAGATAATCAGGTTAAAGATGGTGAAATTGTTGGAATCTTGGGTTCAATGAAATAATTAGGTACATCGAAAAGGAATAAACAATTGAATTGGATGGAAACTGGTTGGGAATGGAATGATGATAGTTTCCAAGTTAGGCATGGGTATAGTCAGAATAGAGACCATGGTATTGTATTAAAAGTTGTTACAAAAGATATTGAAGTGGCTAGCTGATAGTGCTTACCATTTTGGGTTATCACAAGAATTATGTGTTTCGGTAAATGTGGGCAAGGAAATCGCTGGTGTATTATTGGCCGAAATGGAAATTCAAATTGTTGTTTCTTGTTATGATCGTGAATGAGTGGTGTTCAAACAGAAGGACAAGGGTGTACATATGGCACAAACAGAAATCTAAATTTTTGTTCCTCATTGTGACCATAAAGGAAGCAAGACACGTGGTTGCACGAGTAATGTATGATACTGATGTGGCGGCAGAGATGACAGTGATTTATGAGCAGTGGTGTTTCCACATATATAACAGTTGGGCAATAGCTGCAATTTGTTTAAATGGGCATTGTCTTTACTGCAAAGGTACTACTAAAGTCTTAGCAGCTGTAAATTTGATGTGGCAAAGTTAAATAATTGAGAAGAGTAGAATAGTAACTATCCAAATGACAATTCTCATGGGGACTACTTCTAGTGTGGAATTTATGAGATATGATTACTGCTACAATTTGATGTACTGGAAGTTGATGAATGAATATTATTAGGGTGGACGGGGTGCTCCGTGATGGCCACCCCGTGATCGCTGTGATTGATCACTACACCGACCCGCCTCTGCTATCACGCCCGCGATAGAATTAATGTGTGATCCTCATCACAGCCATATCACAGTGGTGAATGTTGGCCAATGGTCATCTGACCGTTACTACCTAGCCGTTTAAAAATTATTTTAATAAATCAAACCTCTATATAACCTCATTTTTTCAACCAAAATTACCACAAAAAATCAAATAATATCTCCAACAATCAAACAACCCAAAAAAATTCAAGTCACTTCGTATCCACTCGACTCATCTAGTTCATCCGACTCGTCGGGTGATACAATGGAATTTTTTGCAAGGGTTTACGAAGCCGCGGAACATCAAGATAAGCGACGCCAAAAGAAAAAAAAAATGATTGACCGTGATCGGTGGGGGGCAAGTGAAGTGTTGATAAACGATTACTTTATAGAAAACCCAAAGTACAATGACACGATGTTTAAACTCGATTCCGTTTATCAAAAGAATTATTTTTAAAGATTGTCGGAGACATCAAAGCTAACTATGAATGGTTTCAAGAAGGGTACGATGCTAGGGGAAAGAGGAGTTTTACGGCGATACAAAAATGCACATCTGCGATTCGTCAACTTGCTACCGGTAACGTTCCAGGCAAATTTGATGAATATTTAAATATGTCGAGTAGAACTTCAAGCGAGTCTCTTTACTATTTCTGCAATCCTATTATTGCTTTATACGATAAAGAGTATCTACGAAGACCGACTAGACACGACATAACACGTTTGTACGCCGCACATGAAGCTAGATGGCATTTTCCCGGATTGTCGGGGGCATCGCCTGTACCACATTGAATGAAGAAGTTGTCCGACGGCTTTGCGAGGGCAATTTACGAGGGTGACCACAAAAAACCGACAATCATGCTCGAAATCGTTGCGTCAAACGATTTATGGATTTGGCATTCGTACTTTAGTCCCCCCGGGTCAAACAACGACGTGAACGTTCTACATCAGTCACCGCTATTCGACACAGAGAGACAAGGAACCGCCCCGACGTGCATGTTTACGGTGAACGAGAGACAATAAGACGTGGGTTCTATCTTGTTAATGGTATCTACCCTACTTGGTCAGATTTTGTGAAAAATTATTCGTTTCTGACAATCGACAAAAAAACATTATTTAAGAAGCTACAAGAATCGGCGAGAAAAGACGTTGAACGAGCGTTTGGTGTATTGAAATCTAAATGGCACATAATAGATCGCCCGATTCGTTTGGTTGATCAAGTGAAAATAAGGAGTGTTGTGTACGCGTGTATCATATTGCACAATATAATACTGAAGGAAGAGGGGCGCGCAATATCTCTGGATTACGTTAACGATAATATTCTGTTTGAGTTGAGAAACGAAGAAACCCACTTTCAACTTCGACACGATCTAACGAAACATGTCGGTAGTTTAGATATCGTGTTCGAGGACCCGTACCCACCGGTCACTTAATTTTACCGTTTAACATAATCTATGCTCATTAACTTATCCATTTTTTCTCCTTCAGCCAAAGTAGATAAACCTATGAACAAAACAAACACAACATTTGCCATAAGAACTACACCTCACATAGAAGGCTTAAGAATGAATAGTGATCAAACTATTTATTTAGAAAAAAAATTCAAACCCAAAAAGAACAACAAATAACTAAATAAGCAAGATATTCAGGTGGAGGGTTTGCCAATTGCCAGGACCACTGATACAAATTAGGCACCCATTCCAACCATGAAGAACTGTTACGAATGAAAATGTAATTGTGGCTTAATAATAGTTTGTAATAGTTCAGGGACTAAAGTTGTCATAGTTGGATAGTTTAAAAGTTAGTTAATAAGCGTTAGAATAGGCGGGAACAGTTATGTGTATGATTTGTATAAATACATAGCTTAATAATCAATAAGAACAACTTGATTTGATCGATTTCCTCTCTTAAGTTTCTTTACTTCTTATCAAGTGGTATCAGAGCTGTTCACTCCTTGGACAGCTGTTGATAATAACCGTCTCACTCACCATAACCAACATAACCGTCACAATCAACCACCATTAACCACCATACTCTGTCATCACCACCGCCACAATCCACCATTTTTAACCCATTTTTGAGCCTGAAAAACATAATCCTTCGTTTCTTTAACCAATCTTGAGCTTGTTAAACCATTCCTTCGTTTCAATTACCCATTTGAGCCAATCTTTTCTTTTCTTATTTTGAATACTCTATTTTTCTTGCTTACCCTGATATCAACCCGAAACCAATCCATGGAACAAAAGATTCGAGAACATGATTCGGCATTGGCTCGTCTTGAGAAGGTCACAGGTCAGAATATGAGTGAATTAGCAAAAAACACAGAGGCCGTTAATGAAATCAGATCTCTAATGTCTGAAATCCTCAAGTTAGTGGAGCCTCACAATGATGATGGTCCCTCTCTCAATCAATTCAGAACAAGTACAGGTAGTGGAGGAGGTGATGAAGAATAGTCATCTTATCGAAACAGTCAACGTTTGACTAAGTTGGGTATTCCCAAATTCAATGGAACAAACGTTGAGGGATGGCTGTGCAGGGTAGAACATTACTTTGCTATTGATGAGACCCCTGACAGATTAAAAATCAACTATGCAGTTGTTCATTTGGAAGATGTTGCTCTTCTTTGGCATCAATCATTCGTTAAATCCATAAATGGATCAATTGATGGAATGCCATGGAATGAATACAAGAATTTTGTGTCCACGAGATTTGCTGATGTTTTGATCCAAGATGCTATGGGTGCATTAGCTACAATCGGACAGACTGGATATTTAGAAGATGTGTGTAAAGAATTTGATTTGGGTCTCACTAAGGTGAACATTCCTGATGAGTATGCAGTTAGTTTGTTCCATAGTTGTCAATAGCGATGGTAGCGACCGCGATCGCGAATAGCGTTGCGTATCGGCTAACCATCGCTATTGTGTGTCTAGCGGGGCAGTAGCGTGTATATAGCGACATCCGGCGATGTCAGCTGTGATTTCTGCCGGAGAAGATGAAAGCGTGAGAAGGAAGATGAAAGCAGAGAGATTATTATATTATATTATAATAAAAGGTGTGTTGGAACACGTGGTGGGGAGATTATTATATTGTTGGAACAAGTGGTGGAAAGTAAAATAACTTTTTGAAAGTAGCAAACGTAATTTCTTGAAAGTAGCAAAAGTAAATGTATCCAGCTCACATGTCTATTGTTTTTATTTATTTATTTATTTATTATTATTATTATTATTATTAACTTTATTCATTTTCACATTTAAACCCTCTATCTTTCATTTGTTTACATGTGGTCCTAAAACTTCTAAATTTCATATAGAAAGTATAAAATTAGTTTGTATATATAAACATTTGGTTCTTATACTTATAAATTTGTACATAAAAATATTTTTAAATATTTTAATACCTTATCGCTATTTACGAAATAGCGGGCGCTATTTCATCGCTATCGCTACGTAGCATATCGGTAGCCCGTCGCTATTTACCGCTATTCGCTATCGATAACTATGGTTTGTTCTTGAGGGCAGTAATCCCTCATATTGGTTATCCTGTTAGAATTTTAAGACCAAGAAACATGCCTGAAGCCTATATGTTAGCAAGAATGCAAGATGATTCCAATAAGGCCATTCAAACCGTTCTAAACACTCTAAAACCTTTAACCATTCTTCTTTCCAGAAAAAACACCTTTAATTCCAATACAAAAACTGTTACCTACCCAAACTCTTCAAACCTTCCACTTTTACCTGCACCTCACAATAAACCTAAGCTTGTTGGTTCTAGATGGTTAAGCCCAAAGGAAATTGTAGAAAATAGAGCAATAGGGGAATGTTTTGGGTGTAAAGAAAAGTTTTCACCAACACATCAATGTAAGAATAAGCAATTATTCTCCATTGAGGTGTTTGAGGGGGAAACTGATGATGGACAGGAACAAGAAGAAGATACTGGTGAGGAGATTGTTTATCAAGAACCCCAATTATCCTTGAATACAATTATGGGGATTCCATCTTATTCAACAATGAGGATAAGAGGGTCCATAGGTACCAAAACTTTGCATGTTTTGACTGACTCGGGTTCCACTCACAAATTTTTTAGATTTGAAAGTTGCTATCAAGTTGGGAATTTCTACTAAAGAAATTAAACCTATGGATATTATTGTGGCTGATGGGGATCAGTTGAGGTGTACTTTGATGATTGAAAACCTCAAGTGGTCCATGCAAGGCAATTGGTTTACAGCCGATGTGTTTCTTATACCATTGTCTAACTATGACATGGTATTGGGAATACAATGGTTGCATAACCTTAATGATATCACCTGGAATTTCAGAGAACTTTCAATGAAATTTCAGATGAATGGAAAGAATATTGAACTCAAAGGGGTCAAGAATGAGGGCATACCTTATGTTCAACAGAAAAGATGCAAGAGTTATTATCTACTAAGAACCAAGTGGCTCAGGTTCATTTGTTCAGTCTGCAAATGGACAAAAATGAAGAAGGACAACACAATCCTCAAGTAAAGATTCAAGACAGGAGTGCAGTAGTTGAAGACTTATTGTTGCAATATCAAGATGTTTTTGCTGTTCCCACTACATTGCCTCCAAAAAGAAATTGTGATCATAAGATTGTCCTCAAGGAAGGTACTCAACCTATTACCTTAAAACCTTATAAATATCAAAGTTCTAAGCATCGTTTAACAAAAAAAAAATGAACAAAGACACTAAAACATTAAAACGGAGACAAAGCGTGGATACCTGGATGAAGTCATAATTATTTTCAAACCTAATTGTTAAACAACATGATAACTTGACATAAAAGATTGAATAATAATAAAAAAACACCCCTGCCAATTATCCAAAGCACAACGTCAGCACTCAACAAGACAACAACTAAATATTATATTGGGTATTTTATGGAAGTATGAAAAATGAAATTAGTTGTGTACCTGGAATGGAATGATCAATGATGGCTTGTTTCTTTTTTATTTCTGAATGAAGACAAATATGGTTGAAACTTGAAAATGAAAGTATAAACTCATAGGTGGGTGACGACTGAGATTCAGAGATACAGAGTAGTACAAAGGGGGACGAGGGTTTTGGTTAAGAGTTTTATTGGGTTTAGGCTTTTGAGTGGGCTTTTAAATTGGGTTTTTTTTTGACAAAAAAATGGGCTAATTAAAATAATTGGGTTTTACCTCTCAAAATGGGCCCAAAAGAAAAAAAACAAAGAAAAATAATAAACTCAGTAAAACAACTGATATTTGGGAACCTTGTATCGTCTGATATATCATTAGTTTTGGTTTATATAATATACCCATTTTTTTTTTTCAAAAAAAAAAAAACGAGGGGTCGAAACGATATATACCTAAAAAATTCTATAAGGATGCTATATAATCGGTACTTCTGAGCGAAAATTCGGGGGGTCGACCGCCCCTCCCCACCCCTTCATAGGTGCGCCCTGGGTGTAATCAGTGGCGGATCCAGGAATTTTTTTCACTGGGTTCCTTTTTTAGATGCTCTAATTTCATGACCGAACATAAAAATACCCGGGTCGTTACATAGGTTCAGTTCGGGTCATTTTAGGGGTTTGGGTTGGTTTAGGTTTCAACATGTTAAAATTTAACATCCCTAAAATAACTAATACGATAATAACCGAAACTATAACTAATACGATAATTCTATAAGTATTTAGGAGGTTGTAAGCATTTACATACCTTTAATTGTCTGTCTAATTATGGCTTTTATCACAACAAGATATCAACTCATTCCAGCATAGGTCTCACTTCAATGTAATCCTGCACAAATACAAGTAAAAAATGCATTAACTTTGAAAGAAAATTGTAATTGCTCTCCTAAAATTAAATATCACAAGTAAATAATGAATCAAATAAAACCACAATTAACAAGAACATGCATTATATTCCACGCCATTTTCAGGCGTTAAACCCGAACACAAGAAAAAATTTTCTTAATATTCTTCTCAAATTTTTAAAATTGAAATGTGACCATTCCCCCACAATAATCACATCATCGGCATATAGCAAGTGATTTAGCAATGGACCTCCATTCGGTAGACCCACACCATCAAATGCTCCAATATTCGTGGCCTTATTAAATAATGCCGAAATCGCCTCCATAAGTATAATAAACAAGAAATGTGAAATCTGCTATACACTAGGTGTAAATGGGTTGTCAGGTTACCGTCTAAATGTTCATTCCAAGACACGTCGTTTAGTTTTATGTCATCGTCGCGACAAGTTAATTATGATGTAAAAACAATCGAAGCCGAGTACAAAAATGCATACAGATTTCTAATGCCTATAATTGTAAACAACCATCCTAAAATTAATTATTACCTCTTCATTGCACACATTAAGCAATCACAACACTTGAAGCCTCCCATCTGATAAACTATTTAGTGTTTACAAGATTAATGTCCTACAGTAGTAGTTCAACCTGCACCAACACAAAATAATAATATATTGTCACAATATTCACCACATTTCGCCAATATTATAGAGGTTAATCGTATCATTCACCACGAAAACCAAACATTGAAAACTTCGGTTAAGATTATTATCATTTGATTGTTCTACGATTCACTGCCGAAATCTTCAAAACCTAAGTTTCCTGGTATGTCCAACCTCTTATTTTCTCCGGAGACACAAAATTAATGTTAATAATTGTTTTTAAAGTCCAAATAAAAGTCATCAACACAAAACGAATATTATTGAAAAATAGAAAACTACCTTGATGCTCTAGAGTAGTACATTCAGAAGTAAGGTTGCAGTGCAGGAGGAGGCGGCAGGGGAGGAGCAACGTTGCAGGGTTATTTTATTAGATTGTTTCATTGTGTTTGTTGGGTTTGAGTTTTCAAAGAAAGATGTAGGGGTGTGAATAGGAGGAGAAGTCAGAAGAAGGGTAGTGGGTTTGGGTATAAAAGTATAAACCCTAATGCGCCTCGAATAGAACCGGCCTTCTTGAATTTTAAGGAGGATTTCAACCACTAGAGCACTTCAAGATTTTATTTATGGGTTCCTACCAGTTTTTTTGTATATATTAACACTATAACTTACGAACCGATTGGGTTTCTGGGAACCCAAACCCGAAGCCCTAGATCCGCCCGGCCCCTGGGTGTAATAAAGATTAGTGATGTAAAATAAAGTAAGAGTAACATTTGTTGTTAAAAATGATAACATAAGAATTAATTACTCGCTGGAAAATGTTTTATTTTGGTCTTTATTTTATAGACTACAAAATATTGCTACCCAAATATATATTTCTTACCTTGTGGCCAAGATATATAATAGGTTGCTTTTTCTTTCTTTCTTTAATAGGTTACTTAAGTTTACAGTTTGTGAGTTGTAATGTGTGAATGCATGCAAGTATACAGTTCTTAATTAAACAACTATTAGGACAAGATCCACTTACACAGCCGCTTAATTAGCTATTCTATGATTTCAAATAGGGTAGTTTGATTCTAGAGTTCGCCGATAATGGCAGCAAAGAAAATCATGTTTCCAGTACTGATGATGGCGATGGTGACCGCGGTTTATACTCTAGACACCAACACTGTGTTTGATCCATGTACGGATACAAAAGTTCAAAGATGGATGGGTTTACATTTGGACTCGCGTTTTCTTCTAAAGATTCGTTCTTTTCCGACCAAATTCAGCTTTCGCCCTGCGATAGCCGCCTCTCCCTACAGGGAACCGCGGCTAGACTTGCTGTTTTTCGGCCGAAAGTAGATGAGCTCACTTTTCTTACTGTCAATATGTCTGATTTTAATCTGGTATGCTTTCTATTACACTTTCTTTTCTTTACAGACTAATGAAGTTTTTAAGAATATTTAGCGAAATTCGCAGGCGAAATCAGGTGGATATGTGGTTGCATTTGCTGGAAGACAATATGCTGCAAGATCTGTGCCTTCTTTTTTTGTTGATGAATACAATATATCACAAGTTTCACTCTGGTAAGATATAATAAGAACATAACCTTTTGATTATAACATATATATACTTAATGTTAAGTGAACCGTTTGACAAGTTTATTTAATTAATGAGCAGATGTGAATAAGTTTTTTGTTTATAAGTTTATCTAGCTAAACGGATGAGAATAAACCATGTCTTGTCGTTTATTTATGTTTACGCCCGTCTATGTTCATTTACATATTTAGCACATGGGATAGAAACTTGTGTATTACACGAGTTTAGTAAATTAAATATTTAGATAGTTAATTAGAAAACAATATTTTGAGATTAGATAACAATTAAAATTACATATAGGTAAGTATCTTTAGTAATTAATTTTTTTTTCTAATTAACGTTTTTAAATTAACAAATAGAATAAAATGAATAAAAATAAGAGAAATATTGAATTCGCATAACTATAACAGGTGACACAACCAGTTATTTATTATGATAGATTTATTTATCATAATATCTTAGTATTCTAATTTTATTAACTAAACTACCATGTGCGTTTGTTTACTTTCGTCTGTGTTAGTTTACCTTCATGAATCGTTCTTTGGTACTATCAACAAACAAATGTAAACAAATACGAAACACACGAACAAGAAAACTGGTTTGTTTACCTATTTGTGCTCGATTGTTAATTTGTACAGATAAAGTTGAACGGACGAATACCAAATGCCAAATTTGTGTGTGTTTGATTAATTTACGTACGTATCTAATATATACCTTTTAGGGTGTTAAGTATCAAATGCGTATTGAACCTAATGTTTAAATTCAATGATTTATATCTTTTTTAATCTATGAAGGTTCTTGAATTCGATGAAGGAAGACTTGTCAACTTATATTGGAAGAAATTTGGGTGTGAATCATGCACGAAGAGTTCTCGGATTTGCCTCGACGATCAAGAATCATGTGCAACACCAATCTCGAAATGTGAGACTAATGGTGGATCGGTTGACTGCAATCTTAGCGTGCAATTAGCGTTTTCGGGTACAGACAAGATGCTAGAAGTTCTTAATTCATGGTACGAAATTGAAAACCTAAGGCAATATTCGCTAGTTGGGTGTATGAAAACATAAAAGGCGATAAAAGATAAAAATAATACATATTTGTAACTTAGTTATTGGCGAGAGACAATGTGTTTGAAGTGCACAACTGCACATAGATAAAAAAAAAAAATTTAATACCCGGTTGTTAGGGTTCTGACTCTTACATCCTTTATCTGGTGGTATCGTGAGTACCTAACATTTGAATATGTTCGAAGCACCTAGTTTTTGAGCAACCAACGTTTGGACCTTTACCATAGAGATAACACATATTAAATGCCGTGGCTAGAGGGCGAAGCTTGGTTTTTGAATCGGGAGTGGCCGGATTCAATTTTTTCGATCGGTAATGGCAAATCAGCGGGGGCCGAACTCAACCCGGACTCAATTTACCTACGAAAATCGCCAATTTATACCACTGCGCCAAAAAACAGGAGAGCCAGGGCCACCCCTAGCCCAACATAACCTTCTCCCTTCCTAGAAAGCTACTGTTCATACTTACAGGCATATAGAGACCCGCGTGTCCACGTATGTATGTATATTATATATCCTCTTCTCTTGAATACCCTCCAAAATAATTAACTTTAACTTAGAACATAACATCAGGAAATACGTAATGTGAGGTAATTCTTAATGTGGGGTGTTAACTATAATAAGTATAAGTGTTTGTAATTTTTTTTTAAACCAATAAACTTGGATACTATTTCATTAAAACCGACAACTTTTACAAGACCCTAGTCGGACATAAGACCCTAGTCGGCTGGCCAAAAGTCGACGATTCCATCAAGGTTTTGGCGAAAATCTGTAACTTCGGCATGTTTCTAACCAAACCATGCAGATTCTGACGATTAATCATGTATACTTTAAAATTGTTCGAGTAGGAGTTAGAAGCTGTCTAGTTAAAATATTTACTTATAAATATATGTCTATATATATAAAAAACTATAAATTACATATAAAAATATCAATGTGATTAATCCTGATTATTCCCGATTATTCACTAATCATCACCACACGGGCCGACTAGAGCCTAGCAAGTTTTACAAAACCGACCCACTTAATGAACCTGGTTTTTACCCCCCCCCCCCCCCTCACTGACGCAAAATCCTAGATTCGTCGTCGTAGGTAAACCACATAAAATGATAAAGTATTTACATATATTATTTTATATTAGTTGTATAGACTCGTCCAATTAGTAAATCTGCCACACGGACAGTTTAAGAGCATCCACAATGGGATGCAAGCGTACGTCTGGAGGAAGCAGGCGACACGCAATCAAACGACACGTGTTGTAGGGGACGACCAGTGGGTGTCTGGTTTATTTAACTAGACTTTTTCGAAAGCTGGATGGTGGGCCCCATATCTGATTGTTTTAATGAATTAAAAAAAGTTTTTTCTGTGTGGGTATAAATTAAATAAGGTAGAAGTTTGGAATAATTTATGGTTTGTAAGAAAAAGTGGCTTGCTAATTTATATCCGAATGTTGATCTATAATTTTGGATCAACCGTAAATCATTCTAAACTTCTACCTTATCACCTATAATTTTGGATCAACATTCGGATATAAATCTATAATTTTTTAGTGACATGGCTTGCTGATGAGGCAATTTGGAATTTTGGGTTTTACCTAGGTCATACGGTGCGGTCACACCCCACACCACCACCACCACCACCACCACCATCACCCGTCACTCCATCCCCAACCACCATCCTCTATCACCAAGCTAGGCATGTGATGATGGTCCTGACCCTCAAACCATCCTCTACATTGTGACGATCGTCAGCTCCCACGCATCCCACACTTTTATGCCTTAATTATCATTGTGATTGCTCTAATTACTGGTCTAGTTGCTAAAGCATTCTTTTTGTAGCTTCCATTTATTTCAATACTTTATTTAATTTCTAAAACTTGTCAAGTTACATCAAGAAGGTAGTCGGGCAACAAGCTGCGCCGCCACCCCTTTCTGAATTGCAAACCCTAGTCAACCAAAATACAAACCCCTGTCACCCCTGAAGATGAACTATTGCTATGGATAACTCGTTAAACCTTGGTCAAGAAACGAATAGCTTTTGGTGTAGCTTTTGGTGCTAGGGAGCCAAAGGTATCAAAGGCAAAGGGACAAAGACATGTTGGTTCTCTGCACAAGCTTTAGCGTGCTTATCTACTTTCTTCGATTCCACCTTTCTCGATGTTTTGTCCAGATACAAAACCGTTTCCCCTTAAACCAACCAAAGGAGATACTCCCGTGAGGTCCACACAAGCTGTTTCCTTCCGGCCCAACCAACGACGAGCAGATCCGATGGCCGAAGAGTGGATCTCCATTCCGCATGGTCCGTTAAAAAATTCATAAGGGCTTCATTCTTGACAGAAATCTCAGCTCTTCTCAGAATAGCATGCGACGTGGATATTACATGTATCTATTTATTTATTCTCCAGCGGTTCATAATTTCAAACCCCACAAAAATTCCCGCAAATTTATTATCATCTTCATGAATCATGATCCTTAAATTTTGTATTAACACTATAACCGTCCTCTCCATCATCCAATCAATCTCTCCTTAGGGCTTGTTACAATTCACATTCATCCTCTAATTTATATCTCAATGCATGACGTTTATAATCATTAATTAATAATTAGGTGTTTTTTTTAACGTAAAAAAAGGGTATGGAGACGTTACATGATCTGATCAAAGAGGTAAAGCTTCGTACAACATGGTGGGCGCTTTCTATCTTCATCCTCTCTTTTTTCTTATCCAGTAAGTTTCTCTATTTTTTTTAATTTATTTATAGCTTTAAAAAAACAATATCTTGAATTGAAATTGTTTTTGCTCAATTTTTGTTAACAATGAGTTGAAAGCAATGCCAAATGTCGGGGAAAATAGAGATTCAACGGATGATTTGAAAGGCGTGTAGTCACTTTCAGATCGAACTAAATATGTGTTATTCATTAAAATTCAAAATTGCCTTTCAAAATCATTAATTAGGGTTTTCGAACACTTAGAATTGTAATAACTCAAACAAGCATGCACTCCCGCACCTCGTAACTTGCTAGATGTATATTATTGCATGAATTTTGGATGCAAACAACCTATTATAGATTATATCCAAATGTTGATCACTTAGTTGTTTAATTATAATGGACACTTCATTGTTTAATAATTGTGTTTGTTCTTGCTTAATGTCTAGAATCAAAGATGTGTTTACTCAATTTCAAACTGGTGATTATTGCATGAATTCTGGATCGAAACAATCAATTATGTTATAAATTTATATCCAAATTTCGTCGAACACTTAATTGTTTAATTGAAATTTTGTTACAGACACGAGCCAATCGATGTGGATGAATGTTCCAACAGCAATTCTTGTGGTATCAGGGGTTCATATTGTAATAACCGAAGTGGAAATCCGTTGGAAGATAAGGAAACCTAACAGACAATCATACTTGGAACATGTAGAGCGAAAACAAATGTCTGTGAATGATTCTCGTCTTACCACATTGCCTCCCCAACCTAAATGGAACAAAAAGATTGATTCTCCGGTAGTTGAGGCTGCCATGGAGGATTTTGTTAACAAACTTTTGCAAGAGTTTGTCGTTGATTCGTGGTATTCGGCTTTAACGCCTGATAAAGAAGCACCACAGCTTCTGCATGCAGTTATTATGGAGGTTCTTGCTGAAATTTCTGCAAGAGTTAAAGACATAAACCTTGTTGACCTGCTAACCAGGTTGGTAGTTTTAGGAACCGCTAATGTCATACGATAACAACATACTAATTTTGGTAACTATACTTAATAACTTGGTTTTAAAAAGCGTGAGGCGCTCTTGAGGCTTTTAGGTACCAAAATCCAAGGCGCGTGCATCACATACACGAGACGTTGCTCTATATACAGCCAAATAAGCTTTATCTACAACTAGAAGCTACGTCTGTCTAATCTAATTTACTTTTAACGCTTTTATTAAGTTAACCTCTCATAACATCGTCATCCCTTTGTTTATTTTATTTTTACATATGTGCTCTACTAGCAGTATAGACCCTAATTTTGACTCAAAAGTACATGAGGCGCTGCCTCAAGCACCTGGTGCGTTTTTCTAAGGGCCTCATGCCTCAGGCACACCTTTTAAAACCAAGCTCAATAATGGTATTCATTTTTATACCTTTTTTAAAAGGGTTATTTTGTTAATTGGGCATGTCGATATAACTAGTAAAATGTGTTAGTTATGTTGGATCAATTATGCATTCGATTGTTTCAGGGATGTAGTTGATTTAGTAGGAGAACACTTAGAGGTATTCAGAAAAATGCAAGCTGAAATTGGGAGGGAGGTTATGGTGACATTATCTTCTGACGAACGAGACGAAAGATTAAAACACCATCTAATGGCTTCTAAGGAGCTCCATCCAGCTTTAATATCTTCAGAGAGTGAGTACAAGGTGTGAGTGGAGAGTTTTATTATAAAATCAACTAATAACATTTTGTGAATATTATCTAATGTTGCTCAATGTTGTAGTTTCTTAAACGAATTATAGGGGCGCTTTTGGCAGCAGTTCTTAGACCACGAGAAGCACAGTGCCCTGTAGTTCGGTGCATTGCACGTGAGCTTTTAACTTGTTTGGTAGTCGAACCAGTAATGCGATTTGCATGCCCTGGGTGAGTTTTAAGAGTCAGACTACATAAAATTAAAAACATTTGAAGTTGGTTACACTGATTCGAAATTTTGAAACCTTGATGGTTCTTACCGGACTAGAATGGTTAAGTTACTTTTTACAGCAACCATCGTTTTCTAGTAATACATTTTCTATTGACAGGCGTATCAATGAGTTGATTGAGGCTGTTTTTCTAGCCAACAATAATATAGAAGGGAAAGATGCAGGTGGTAAGCAATCAACTAATGTAATGAGTCAAAGTCAAACCCCGAATCAGGAAAAAAGTCAAGATTTGGGTTGCATTAAAGATGGGTCTTCTAGCAGTCAAAAGAATGATACATCTAAAGTCCAAAAGGAAACAGTTTTTAAAGCCATCTGGGCCCATGGCTTGTGGTCCGGTTCAAGATGAATCGTTGAACCCACCGACATCAGCTTGGGCCCGGGGTCTTGAGGCTGCAACCCAAAGGAGAACAGAAGTCCTTCATCCTGAAAATCTTGAAAATATGTGGACCAAAGGAAGAAACTACAAAAAGACATCTCATAAGAAAATAGAAGGCTCCGTCGGCATAAATGAAAATAATAATAATGATCAAACACCAGAGCAAAATCTTGATGGAGTTTTGAGTGACCAAAGCAAGACATCTGATCCTTCAGATTTAGCTAATGAAAATAACTATAGTGTTCATGGAAGTAAATCTATTATGGAAAGATCAAATAGCGTTTCTGACTTGAACATTCAAAATCAAGTTGGTGGAAATGCAAATGTTGGGGGAGTTAATGATGTAAATAGTGTTAGTATTGTTTCGGATAAAGTGACATGTGCCGAAGGTTGCGTTCCAAAGCTCAGGTGTCGGGTAATATTATTTTAAAAAAATTTCTAAGAAAATTCATGGTTTTTTGCATAAAAAAAACAACATAACTTTTTTTTCTTTTGGGTACATCCGAGTCACGAAAAGATGTTTTTGTATCGCATTTGGTTATTTTGTAACTCGTATTTCAACAATATTATGTAAAATTCAATAGTACTTACAAAACTAACATCTTTATGTATACATTTATTTATTTTAATGAAATTTATCATTTTTGAAAGCTGGTTTTTGATCTACAAAATGACCAAATGGGACAAAAGACCATATATTTTAATGCCTCATGTGGTAAAAGAAGTACATGGACACATGAAAGTATGTTGGTATTTAATTCAAAAAATCCTAAGTTGAAATTGTTCTGTTTTTAAATTTGTATATATTTTGAGGCTATGTTCATTATACAGGTTCTAGGAGCATACTATGAAAATCTTGACTCAAAATCATTTGCAGTTTATTCGATTGCGGTTACAGATGCTGATAACAAGACTTGGATGGTGAAAAGAAGGTCTTGTTTCCGACTTTCTGAGCTCTTTAAGGGGGTGTTTGGATTACTTATTACATTTTGACACATTAACCTGTTTTGCCAAACACTCAAACAACAATAGAACATACACACACCATCTTATACAAGCCTGTTTCATTGTAGTTAGTAGTTGGTTATTTAATATCACATAATCACTTTAAGGACACAGCCAAACACCTCTTAATTATTATTTTTTTCTTACTTTGTCAGCAGATACAGGAATTTTGATAGATTGCACCAATATCTTAAGAACATTCCTAATTATAAATTACAATTGCCTCCTAAAAGAATATTCTCATCTAGCACAGAGGATGCATTTGTTCATAAACGTTGTATACAACTTAATAAATATCTTCAGGTTTGGTCCAAATTCTTTTATTAGTTTCCAAAAACTTAATCTCTTGATTTAAGATTGATATTTTCGGTCTTTTTTGCAGGATCTTTTGTCTATAGCCAATATTGCTGAGCAACAGGAAGTATGTGACTTCTTGAGCATGTCTTCAAAGGTGTGCTTGTGTATGCATTTACTTATGCTCATGAAAAAAAATTAGTATTTTCGTTCGATATAACCAATTTACCATCGCAGAAGTACTCTTTTGGAAGGTCATCATCAGTTGTTAGAACCTTAGCAGGTATGTTGTTATTTCCTAAAGTGCTTATTAAATAAGATTTTTACTTTAGTGTGCACCATATAGAAACAATCTATATACATTTTTTCCTGATTTTAGCAAGCAACATAACTTTAGGCACAAAACAGAAACCAACTTTCTATTATATTTACCGTTTTTAGCAACTAAGTTACATTTTATTACGGATTGTAGCAAAATATATTCATTTTTGCTACGTCATATGTATATGTCACGTGGCATATGATGTAACATTTAGTAATTATCTTACATAATAATTGAAATGATATTATTTTTTTAAACTTGTAATCAATTTTAGCTTTAAAAGTTTCACATAATCATTTCTTACATATGTGACATCTTGCTATCATCAACAAGTGCCATATCTGTATTTTACACTGTACATATAGAAAACGATATATGGCACTTTATTACTCAATGTTCTTTAAGAGTGAAAGTTACAAAGAAAGGCACAAAGGCCATCGGCTAAATACAGGGAAAAAGAAAGCATGAAAGGAAAGGCAATAAAGAGAAATAAAAACAATGAATGACTCTCCTAAAATACATAAGGAAAGGAATGAAGTCTTGGCTAAAATCATGGCCAATACTCCCCCTCAAGCTGGAGCGTGGAGGTCTCGAACGCCCAGCTTGTCAAGTAGCAATCTGAATTGTCGTGCCCCTAATGGTTTTGTAAGAACATCAGCAATTTGAGTCTTGGTGTCAATCTTAATGGGCCGTATTTCTTTAGACTCTACGCGTTCCCTGACGAAATGACAATCCATCTCCACATGTTTTGTCCGTTCATGAAACACTGGATTATTGGCTATATGACAGGCCGCTTGATTGTCACAAAAGAGAGATGTTGGGCCGTCGGGCGGAACACCGAGGAGACTCAACAACCATCTCATCCAAATAACTTCACTTACCGTATTTGCCATGGCATGGTACTCTGCTTCTGCTGATGACCGGGAAACAACAGACTGTTTCTTTGATTTCCATGATATGGGTGCTCCTCCTAAAAGAAGTAGATAACCTGTTCTCGACCTTCTTGTGATGGGACATCCTAGCCAATCAGCGTCACAGTAGGCTGTGAGAGCGGTACCCCCTTCTTTGGGTATCAAGATACCCTGTCCTGGTGTCGCCTTGAGGTATCGAAGAACTCTGGTTGCCGCTTCCATGTGATTTTGTCTAGGATCACTAACGAATTGGCTCAAAACATTTACGGCATAAGTTATGTCGGGTCGTGTGGCTTGCAAGTAAAGAAGTTTTCCTATCAATCTTCGATATTGATTGGAATCAATCTTCGGCTCTTCCTCACATTTGCCGAGTTTTAAATTTTGTTCCATAGGAAATGGACTCGGTCGACAACCCATCATCCCTGTTTCCTCTAGGATGTCAAGAGTGTACTTCCTTTGACTCAACACCATCCCTTCTTTGGTTCTTGCCACCTCAATACCGAGAAAGAACTTCAAAGGGCCGAGGTCCTTGATGCTGAATTTCTTATCTAGGTAGGTCTTCGTATCCTGTATCTTTTTTAAGTTGTTTCCCACAAGAATAACGTCATCTACATAAATTAGCGCAGCAACGAAAGTATCTTTTTCTCTAAAAATAAATAATGAGTGATCGGCTCCGGTTTGCTTGAAACCAATCTCCAACAAGGAGTTGGTGAATTTTTGATACCAGTTCCTTGATGCTTGCTTTAGCCCATAAAGGGATTTCTTTAACTTGCAAACCATGTTGGTGTTTTGTTTCCCAAAACCTTCGGGTATCTTCATGTAAACCTCCTCGTGTAAGTCTCCATGCAAAAATGCATTGTTGACATCGAGTTGGTGAACATACCACCCTTGCTTTACAGCAACGGCTAAAAGAGTTCGGACCGTAACCAATTTAGCGACCGGAGCAAACGTCTCATGGAAGTCTATCCCTTCCATTTGAGTGAAGCCTTTTGCCACAAGGCGAGCTTTATACCTCTCAACATCGCCATTGGGCTTGTACTTTATCTTGTAAACCCACTTTGAGTCGATGGCGCGCTTCCCTTCTGGTAGCTCTTCAATGGTCCAAGTATCATTTTGTTCAAGAGCTCGTATTTCGTTTTGCATCGCTTCTCGCCACTTTGCATCTTTTGCTGCTTGTTTAAAATGCTTTGGCTCATCATTTGTGGTGATGGCCGCCAAAAAAGCTTTGTGAGAATTAGTAAATTTATCATAAGAAATATAGTGTGCTAAGGGATGTACCGTCGAGGACTCGTGTTGATCGGAGGTGGGTTGTTCGTGGTGCAAAGATGGTGGAAGTTTCACTTCGTAATCACTGAAATGTTTCGGCTGAGATCTGTTTCGTCTTTCCCTCATGACTGGTGGAGCGTTTTCGGGTTCGGGGTTCACGGGCTGATCTTCGGTTGGAGTGGTCTCTTCTTCTCCATCGTTAATGGGCTCCAGGTTCACTGTATTGGGCTCAAAACCTGACCCAGCTTCATTATTGATTTCGGACTCTAGATTAGGCCTATGATCATTGATGTTTGGTGGGCCAACAGGTTCTTCTTCCATAGTGTCGTTATCATTTGTGGACTCAAGTTGGTTTTCACCTTTTTCATCAATCCATGCTTGTGGCATTACAAAGACCTCTTCTTCTTCAGTCTTGTGATTGGCAAAAGGAAAGATGTGTTCAAAAAATTTCACGTGTCTAGACGTCACCATTTTATTATGTCGAGCATCAAATATTTTGTACCCCTTTGTTCCTTGAGGGTAGCCCATGAAAACTCCTGGTCGACCTCTAATTTCAAACTTATCCCCATTAGTTTCCACACTTTTGTAGTAGGCAAGACAACCAAGAACCCTCATATAGTCATATTCGGGCTTTTGGTTGTATAAGATTTCATAAGGTGTTTTGTTTTCAATGACCTCGGATGGCATTCGGTTTATAACGTGTGCAGCCGTCAACACACACTCCCCCCAAAATCTTGTGGGTAGATTACCCTCAAATTTCAAGGCCCGTGCGGTTTCCAACAAATGGCGATGCTTTCGTTCTACAACACCGTTTTGTTGTGGGGTGTGTGGGCATGTTGTTTCTAGCACGATTCCTTCTTTGGCATAAAAATCTAGCATTTTATTTGAAGTGAACTCCCCACCATTATCACACCTTACTCTTTTAACCTTTCTTTCAAATTGGTTTGCACCATTTTGTGAAAGTCCATGAGACACATACTTGCTTGATGTTTGTGTTTAAGAAGAAACACCCATACCGCACGGCTAAAATCATCAATAATCGTCAAAAAATAGCATGCTTTTGTAAATGACGGCGTTCGATATTTTCCCCACACATCACAATGAATCAAATCAAAACATGCAAAAGTTTTACTGGTACTATTGGGAAAAGGTAATCTGGAAAATTTAGCCTTAACACAAGCATCACAAAAGTCTTTGGAACTTAAAGAAATATTTTTCAAAAAATCAACATGAGGGAGTTTTGAGTTTGATGGGTGACCTAATCTCTTATGCCAAGTACTAACAGTTGTCATCATGGCTTGTCTCTTGCTTCCCGTCATCTTCATCTTGTACAGACCATCTTCGCACTCACCCACTCCAATCAACGTCCTCGAACATAAGTCCTGTACAACACAAAAATCCGGGAAAAAGATTACAGCACACTTTAGATCTTTTGACAATCTACTAATAGACAATAAATTGCATTTAAAATCAGGAACGTATAGAACATCTTTAACCGTAACGCCATTTTGAAGAGTGTGATCGCCTCTTCCTACCACCGTGATGGCTTCGCCATTAGGTATAGTAACGGGCGGCTCATATTTTCGTCTCGTTTTATTTTCAAGGACCGAGTGATCACAGGTTATGTGATCATTGGCCCCCGAGTCAAAAATCCATTTTCCTTCTTTACACACAATACCTGCCATGTTAGCGACCGGTCCGCTTCCTTCCTTGGTTTCATCATCTTTGTTCCCAAAAAGCTTTATAAACTGTTGGTACTGGGCATTCGTCATACCTGGTATTGGACAAGCCTCCCCCTCAACACAAGCAGCCTTCGGTTTCGCCTTTTCTGTTTTACCTCTGCCTGGCCACCAGTCGGGATAGCCAATGCGCTTAAAACAACCATCTCGGTTGTGACCATCCTTGTCACAGAAGGTACAATGCTCGACCGGTTCCCCATCATTCCGCTTCACATCCTTTGTTTTGTTTCGGTTTTGCGAGGCATGGCTGCTGCGCCTGTTTGAAACTGAGGCTTGAAACGCTGCAGCATCCGCCGAAGGTCTCTTGTTTCCTGCAATCGAACGTTGCTGCTCGTCTTCTGCCACCAAATGGTAGGCTGTCCCGAGTGAAGGAACAGGTTTCATGGCCAGAATCTGTGTTCTGATGATCCCATACTCAGCATCCAAACCCAACAGAAATTCATACAACCTCTCTTTTTCAAACATATCTGTTAGTTTCTTACCGATTTCACACCCGCACCCATCACAATCGCACCTGGGTATTGGCATGACAGAAGCTATCTCGTCCCATATGGCGTGCAGCCTTGTATAGTATGCCGAAACCGAAGCCCCATCTTGCCTGGTAGACATCAAGGACTGCTTGAGTTCATAAGCTCTTGGTGCACTAACCTTTCCAAATCTTTCTTTCAGGTCCAGCCAAATCTCGCTGGCCGTTCCAGCGTACTTGACGCTCGTCCTGATTTCCTTTTCCATAGCCGCGTTCAACCAACCTTTGATCATAGCATCACACCTCATCCAAGGCATGTAGTCGGCTGATTCTTTTTCTGGCTTCTTAAGGGTTCCGTCTACGAAACCAATCTTGTTTTTGGCAAACAAGAAATTCTTCATCTCTTATGACCAATCATTGTAGTTGTTGTCGGTCAACACGTCATTCACGTGTAGTTGTCTTGGGTAGTCGGAGGGATGAAGGTAGTATGGAGAATCATGACTGATTCCGCTTTCTTCTTTGGTTTTCTTCCCTTCATCGCCTGCCATGATTTTTCGGTATTGTTTAGAGGATCTTTCTCAAGACCGCTCTGATACCATATAGAAAACGATATATGGCACTTTATTACTCAATGTTCTTTAAGAGTGAAAGTTACAAAGAAAGGCACAAAGGCCATCGGCTAAATACAGGGAAAAAGAAAGCATGAAAGGAAAGGCAATAAAGAGAAATAAAAACAATGAATGACTCTCCTAAAATACATAAGGAAAGGAATGAAGTCTTGGCTAAAATCATGGCCAATAGTACAATAAGTTTAAATAAGGTTAGTTGCTAATAAGTTGTAAGTTGGTTTCTATTTTGCGTCAAATATAAAGATGGTTTCTAAGTCGGATAAGAAAAGGGTATGATTACCCGAAGGGACCAAAGTCTGAACTACTCTTTACTATCAAGTGATATCTGGCCTTTTTTCTTCAACAGTGAATGTGGATGAAGGTGTCATGAGAAATGTTATGGGCCCGTGTCTCCCATCTAAATCATCTTCTTCAGTGGCTAACAAGAACGTGTCATTGAAAACTGATTCTGTTACAAAGATAACTACCTCGGATTTGGCTAACAGTTTGTCTGAAAATGAGGAAGGTGAAAAGGATAGATTACTTAGCGATGAGGAAAAAGTGGGCCCTGCTGCACAAGGTAATGTGCAGATTTTGGAAAAGAGTGAAAACTTGACTTCGGCTTCCGGTCTTAAGGAAGATCCACTTGGTGTGCCTGCAGAGGTAAACTGTGTTAGACATAAATAGTTAAACTTGATTTTATTCTTATGTTAGTGTATTATAAACATATGCTAATTGTAAATATTATAAGTTTAGATGGTAGTTATAACCGGTTTGTGACACACCGGTTAATAAATAGGTATAGCCTAAGTCCGATTATTAAACGAAGGGACATGTCTGTTCACTCGTACCGATTGTATTAGTATACATAGGTCGGATTGTATCATTATCATATATGAAAGTTTATGTTTATTCTATGACTAACTTTCAAACCTTTCCCTCTTTCATTCCCTTCAAATATAACCACCCTCAAACTCTAAGTGCATACCGAAGCCTTACTGATTTTAACAAACTGGAAATTCCCTTAAACTTATGAATAGTTGAGGTTATTGTATAAAATCAGATATATTTTCACTGAAAATGTGTCGGGTTGGACGCAAAATACTTCTTTTCCAGATTCTTTTTTATTGTTTTTGAATAATTATGATGTTAATTATGATTACAAAATCTAATACTAAATCTTTTTGTTAAAATGATTTAGGAGCTTTTATACAAATTTTATTTAGTTTTAGCTTTGTTATGTTGATCTTGAAGTCCTTGTGTGGTTTTCATCCTAATCCGTTATTTATTTTCTTTATTTTGTTTCACAGTGGAGCCCATCAAATGTAAGCGTTCCATTGCTAAATTTAGTGGACAAGATATTTCAACTCAAGAGACGTGGCTGGTTAAGGTTTTTGTTACCTTCTGCTCATTTTTTGTGCACTTTTAGTCGATTTGTGTGTTCTTCCTGTACCAAATACTCATTGCTTTTCAAACCTCAAACAATTAATATTTATGTATGCAGACGACAAGTTTTTTGGATATCAAAACAAATTTTGCAACTAATGATGGAAGATGCTATTGATGACTGGCTTTTGAGGCAAATTCATTTCCTTAGGAGAGACAATATTGTTGCTCAAGGAATTCATATGATCCAAGATGTAATTTACTAACTTGTTTTTATATTTCGTTTTCTATAATTTATATGTAAAAAGACTAATGTAAAATGTGAACTTTTGTTAGATCCTCTGGCCTGAAGGTACATTTTTTCTAAAATCAAGGACAAGTCAAACGGATTCTTCGCAGTCAAATGACAGATCTGCCAATAATAATAATAATAATAAACAAGGGTCTTTTGAGGAGCAGCTTGAAGCTGCACGTAGAGCTAGTGATATCAAGAAGATGATATTCAGTAAATATTCATTGTTTTCTATTTTATTTAAATGCAATCTTGTTGTGATCTTTAGTAGTAGAAAACACTAAACATGATGGTCTTTTTTTATATATATATCTCAGAGGGCGCACCGACTACATTGGTCAGCTTGATTGGACGTAAGCAGTACAAGCGAAGTGCTAAAGACGTATACTATTTTCTCCAGGTAAGTACATACTCGTATCTGTCAAGAATACAAGTGGCAAGATGGTTGGATTAAGCTGATTGGGTAATGGGTCAAAACGGACTGGGTGGAAATGGTTAGATTTTTAGTATAGATGGAGTCAGGTTGGGATGACTCGAAACATTTTCATGTCCATTGTAAGAAAATATAAACAATTAATGTGCTGATTATGATTAACAAAGTACTATATAAGTGGGTCAACTGAACCAAATCAACAAGTATAAATGGGTCAACTGCAAAAAGTGATCACTTATAACATTAAGTGGGTTTAAAAACAATAATGTGTTAACATGTTTACATCGGTCAATTGCAAAAGTATAAATAGCCATTTTTCTAGATGTTTTATACCGCTACGGTTGTGTCAGAAAAAATTACATTTATATCCATGAGCTACACATCTTATAGTCATGTATCTACCTTTTCTCGTGTATTGCTTTTTACTCCCATCATAATACATATTCCATAGCTTACACTGATGAGAATAAATTACGCGAACATGACTTGACAACTTGCAGAACATAGGTTCGGCTTTATCATTAATGTCTTATAGAAAATTTTAAAAAGTTTTTGCTTAGTATAATAACCCAAAATAAGTTTCCGAAACCTTCTATTAAATTTTTAGATCTTTAATAGATATGTGAGTATGAAAAGTAGATGCTTGAATAAATGTTGGTGGAACGTCGCAAAAGAAAACACTTGCAAATGCATAGATCTAACTGTATGCTGATTAAATTAGCAAAAGAAAAACTCATACGCAACTAAATTTCCCAACTTTCGTTGTTGTCTTAATCATGATTGACAGTAAGTTGAATATATAAGAGAACTCAAATTAGACATGCATTCAATCTCTCTGGTGGTAGGGAAGTCAGTTATACTACAGAGAATTGCGGCAATGACTAATGAATAATGCGATTTCACCTACATTTCATAGTATAATACACTTCTCTACAACTAGAGAGATTGAACGAATGTATAATGTGATTTCCCTAATATATTCAACTTACTCTTAATCATGATTAAGCCCTCAACAAACGTTGAGGAGTTTAGCTGTGTATGAGTTATCCTTCTGTTAATTTAAGTTACAGGTGTTTGCTCTTGCAACGTTTCACCAACATTTATTTTTGCTTTGTTTTTGAACCATTTATTTTTACTTTGATTTAGGCATATAAAAAAAGATACTTGAATATGATGTGTGTAACATTTATATTTGCTTTGCTTTTTGTACCATTAGATACGTGCGTAAAAGTATACATGCAACCTAAGATTTGGGTATCTTATGGCTATATGTGTGAAATTGTTCTGACATGACTATGTGATGGTTACATGTTACATGTTACATGTTATAAAATGATCGATTACCTTTTCTCTAGGTCACAACATACAAAAGTATAAATTTATAAGTTTGATATATTTGAACAAAACAATTTAGAAGGCCTGTATCCAGTAAAAAATGGATTAATTAATGTTCATCCTACTAAAAGTCTAAATATGCTTCCAATTATTATGAACATATCTACCCTTTCAGTTTTCCATACAATAAAAATAACATATCCATCCATTTCATAGTAAATTGATCAATACATTTACTTGTTAAGAAGTACGAAGACATGATCACTGTTAATCATCTTAGTGCATATAATGTTTTCTTTGTTTAGTGAGTAAAACAGACTATATTTTGGATACTTATAGCAGCAGGGTATATATGGTTATTTTAGTGTAAAACATACATTATGAGTCGATTGTAACTTGTTGCTTCTTGAAGTTGATCTCATCACAAACTCCTCTAGCTTGGTTATAGTTTCTGGACTGCCTTTTTCATCAAGCAACAAATAATGATACAATGTACAATGAACTTTGTGTTGAAGATCCTAAAATGATGAGTACTAGTTTATCGATTAATTAATATCGACGTTATTAATTTATAGAGTAGTAACCGTATATGATTTTGCCTCTTACAAAGTAGACTTCGGGTTACTTTCAAAATGTTTGACCATCTGACTTGTTGCCTTTTTAGGATTTTTTTTTTTTTTTTTCATTTTGACCCATTTGAGATCAAATGTAACCCAAAACGACCCATTTACAAGTACATGGGTCGGGTCGAAACTGCCACTTGTAAGAATGCATGGTTTTCTTTTCTTTTTGACAAACCTGGAGAAAATGAAACATTGACCTTTAATTCCAAAATTTTGCAGTCTGCTGTGTGTTTGAAGCAACTCGGGTACGGTATACTTGAACTTGCACTCATGGCAATTTTCCCTGAGCTGCAAGGCATCATATTAAATGTTCATGAGAAGAAAAATGAGCAGGTGATGTAGATATGCTCACTAATTTGGTCACAAAGTCTTGATGTTTAGATTGATAAATATTGTTTTATTCTTTTATTAGTATGTAATTAAGTCAAAATCATTTGTTGATCATATTCTAATTGTACAAAGAGAAAAGGGTAGCAAGAATCTGTATAGATGTTCACACGATGTTACATAATCACTCTTGCACCATTTACACTTGAGTTTTGCTTTTTTTGGAAGCCTTTTGCACTATGATTTGAGTACTTAAAATTATATAATATCATGTTATTCTATACAACAACAATTTGAACTGTAAACATTATAAATTTTTTATTGGTAGGGATGATTATCCAACATGCACAATTCTAATTCATGCTCATGTGTGCCTTTTTAAGGGTTGTTAACTTAACTAAAAAACCTTTTAATTATAAATAATAATTTATATTGATCGATTTGTATAATTCCAATTGTGAACATTGTTAATTTTTTATAGGAAATTAGATTTTGATAACCTGAACTATGCGAAATTGACCATTGGCATCCCAAACAAAAAAATTGGCCATATATAACTTGTACTATTAACCTATTGGATTCTGGCACCTAATTTGGGTTAAATCACTAACCCAGCTAGTGTTTTGGTTGATGTGCCACCCCCAATCTGACGTGGCACCCCAATCTAACTGGGTTAGTGATTTAACTCAAATTGGTGCCAAAATCCAATATTTAATAGTACATGTTATATAAGGTCATTTTTTTAGTTTTGGGTGCCAACGACCAATTTCAAATAGTTTAAATTATTAAAATCCAATTCCTATTTTATATCAGTCCAAATGACTTTAACTGCAATAGTATTATTGTTCTTTTTCCTTTAATTAATTTTTTTATTGTTTTTTCTTACTCTAATTAATTTGTGTTTCTAGCCCTGAGTTTAATAGAGTTATCATACGATTACTGAACTCTAATAATTCTCTAACCACAAACAATTTACGTTTATACTCATGAACTTTTATAAATTTGTCATATGGAAGTTTAATAATATTTTTTTCTATAACCGATTCACGTTTCGACCCCCAAACTTTAATAGAGTTATCATACCGTCCTTAAAGTTTAATAAAGATATTTTTTAGCATGTATTTGTTCTTTTATCTCTTATAATTTTAATTATATTTTTTCTTATTATAATTAACGCCAACTTTTTAATTCTAGACATGCTTACTTAACCATGTTGCTTATTTATTTTTACCGTCGTTTAGATTAAAGTCTGCATAGTCTATATACGTAACCCTTCTATATACCAGGTTACAGATCTAATTATTTTTTATATACCTTATTATAGTTAAAGCTAACTTTTAACTTTAGACATATTTACTAAACCATGTTGGTTGCTTATTTTTACTAATGTTTAGATTAAAGCCTGCATGGTCCATTATTACCATCGATACAAAATGTAACAAATACATTATAGCTAGCACCCTTCTACAATCACACCACGAAACGCAGACTTCGATACTAGTTATTGCTCCCTCTATCCTATTTTAAATTTCCATTTTTCTACTTTTTGTTGTCATAAATTAAATGTTTATTTTCAAGCGATTTTCAATTTTGCCCATAAAGACAAAAGACAATCAAAGATTTGAAATAATAACTTGAGGATATTATTGTCATTTTACAATATACAATCAAAGATTTCTTAATATGTATGTTTGTGGGCCCATGTAGGCCTGTAAACGAACCGAACGAACACGAACACAGGCGTGTTCGTGTTTGTTCATTTAACTTTAACCGAACACGAACACGAACACGAACACATAATCGAACACATTTTTTGTGTTCGTGTTCGTTCATTAAGAAATTTGTCGTGTTCGTGTTCGTTTATGTTCGTTCATTTAAACCTAAACGAACAGTTCATGAACATAAACGAACACAAATGATCAATATAAACGAACACAAACAAAAACAAGTTAGTAATTCATAAACATAAATGAACATTAAGGTTAGGGTGGAGAGCGGCTGTGAAGTGTGGGGCTGTGAAGTGTGGAGAGCGGCTGATAAGTGATATGTTTAGAATGTTAGGATTAGGGTTAAGTTTTTAGAACATATGAATTAAGGTTACTCAACAAAAGGAAATAAATAATAAAAATATAGTTAAGTTTAATTAAACGAACATAATCGAACAAAAATAAACAAACATAAACAAACGAACATAAACGAACGTTCATGAACATAAATGAAACGAACACAACGTGTGTTCATGTTCGTTCGTTTAATTAAACGAACAAAAAATTGTGTTCGTGTTTGTTCATTTATTTAAATAAACGAACATAAACGAACTTCCGCCGAACAGTTCACGAACAGTTCATGAACGTTCGGTTCGTTTACAGGCCTAGGCCCATGAGATTTAAAATGGGATGGAGGGAGTATACATTTGAGATTAAATGTTTGTATTATATTAAAATAACATAAAACTTCATAATTCTATAATAGAATATGTAAAATTTTGTTGATATAAAGAAGGATGGCCTTTATTTTTGAAAATGTTGGATATATATATATATATATATATATATAATTATATATATATATATTCATAGGTTCAAGTTATTTTACACAGTGCAACAAAAATGAGAACGGTGATAAGGATAAAAAACACAATATATGATGAAATATGACACAATGAGCCACAAAATATGACACAGTTTCGAAAAATATAACACAATGCTAAAGAAAAAAGGCACAATGAATTGAAAAAATGACACAATGATGAAAATAAGAAAAAGAACAATGTTACATAAAAGACACAACGATATAACGTATGTTCTAAACACTACAAGCTAAAACCCAAAAAACGAAGACCTAAAAACTAACATCGTAGGGCTTGATGTGACGGTTCCAATGTCGCTTGAATGAGTTCAATCGGAGTCCGTTTGATACCCTTCTTATGACTTCCTATTTTTATTTCACCGTGTATTTGATCCTAACCCTATATTCATAATCTATATATCTATATCTATATCTATATATATATATTCCAAAGGGCTAAATCCTAAATGCCACTCATATAGTCATTCACCCCATTGAGAGTGTCATATAGGATGCCATACGACATTAAGTAATTTTAGGGAAAAAAGGTTTAAAACAAAATTGAATTTTTTTTCTCTCATGTTTCCTTCCATAATTTTTTAAACATTAAGATCTTTTATCTACGAGATTTTTTAAAGAAAAATATTACATCAAATTAACGAGCGTTTTATTATCTTTCCAATAAGTACCATAATGCTATATAAAAAACGAAAAAAAAAACGACTATTTTTTTGTAGGGTTTTGTTCATACAGGAAAAAAAAACTCGTGTTCAGGTAATTCATTAATCATGTATAGGCAAGTCACTAATTATGTTCAAACAAGTAAATATGAATTCTATTTTCAACCAGAGCATAATATATTAGAGTTATACACTGTTTTAAGATAGATATCAATATTAGTATGTTAGAGTTGTATATTTTTTTAGCCTTTAAGATATGTATTAATATTAGAGTTACATTGGAGTTAAACATTGTTTTAGGTTAGGTGTTAGCATTGGAGTTGTACATTGTTTTAGGTTAGATGTTAAAATTAGAATTATACATTGTTTAAGATTAGGTGTTAACATTAGAGATACATTGTTAATTGTTTTAGGTTATGTGCTACCTGAAGCTTTCTTGCATATAACTGTAAAGCGCATCAGTCTATTTCATATGTAAAATTGATGTGTCATATTAGATTCTTAACCCTGGGACGATCCCAGGGTATAATATAGTATATTAATATTCCAAAGCATGAAATTTTACATGACATTCAAAGAAGCCATCCTCCCCCTTAAGTGTGTCATGTGGCATCCTCATTATTTTCCATTCAAAAGTCTCTTTCTCTCTCATGTTTCCCCTACAATTTTAAAACATTAATAACTTTTATATACAATATTTTTTTAAAAACAAATTACACCAAATTAACGAACGTTTTATTATCTTCCCAATGAGTACCATAGTGCTATACAAAAAAACGGAAAAAAAAAGTTTTTTTTCGGTTTTTGTTCATACATGAGAAAAAACACAATGTGTTCAATTAATTCATTAATCATGTCTAAGCAAGTCACTCATTTCAAAAAAAAAGTCACACCTTTGAGAATACTGCCTGAATCACGCCTTGCGATGGTTGTTTCTAGCTCTGCTCCTCATCCAAACATACATCTTCTTTTTAATATACATTTTCATTCTATTCACATTATTAAAATTGTTGTTTTTACATATTATAGTATATTAGTTTTTATGTTACATCATAACTGAAGAAACAATAGTCTAACCTTCTATTAGAGAAGCTAAACCACGTCACTACAGAGTTAATCCTTTGCTAGAGATCTCGGCTAGAGGGTGATGATAATGGATGGGACCTTAAACAACACAAATAAAATCGATAGGAGGCGACTGCTAGGAACCGATGTCGGAATCAACATACAGACACAAAAACGTATTCGGCCTTAGTGTGTTCTTCAAGGTTTTCTGAATGGCTTATCCAAGGAAACGAAGTCCTTTTTAAATAGGTTCCACACGGGCCTCAGCATTAACCTTTAACTAACCCATTGGGCCGATACCTAGTTAAAAGCTTGCCTCCACATTGGCCTACCATTAGTCGAGGATAATATGCCATATTATATTATATACATCATATAGAGAGAGAGATTGTTTGTACCCTTTGTTTCGCGTAGCAATATGACATTGGTGGATGCCTAGGGCTTGGACACGTGAAGTGGTCGAATTCGGTCTTATTGGTCTATGCAGGTGCAAACTGTACTTCTTGTCTCCTGCGTGCAAAATGTGCACGCGTAGCATCAGCCTTGACATTTGTTTAGAGCTATATGATTGGTCTCACGTCATTTTCTGTTGTACTATCTTGTCTCCACGTCTGTAAATGGACGTTAGGATTTGACTTGCTGGCACCCTTTGATTGGTTGGACGTGCACCATGATCTCTGTCACACATTCCTTCACTGTGATTGGTTTGTACAAGAATGTACACTGTACTTTTTGTCTCCCTCGTGCTCCTACGACTTTATTTGCAAGGCACTCGTGGAGATCCGTGCAGGGAAGGGCACGTATCCGCCTGATGGCTTATCACACGCATACACGTGTTCGCATAAGCTGGTATTCGCAAACTTAATTAGGTTGGGCCTTCCTTGGTATGGGCCGTTCATAACAATATTTTATCACATCATATTAAATTTATCTATATTGGAAAGCTTCCGGGATATAATCTAATTTTTAGGTTAATATAAATTGTACAATAAAACTTCGTATTCCCATACCATATGTAATGTATTTTATATGGGTATTCTAAAATACACAACTCTAATGAATTAGGTATAAACCTAAAATGAGGGTGAATTAGTCTATCAGACACTAATTACACTTTAATCTCATCATCTTAATTATACTTTAATTTGCTCAACTTTACTAAACTTGTGCTTATTTAAATTATTTTTTTTTTAAAATTAAGTTTCATTCACCGCGAGAAAACGAACGGGGTTACTCCACCCATTCCATAAAGGATTCGACCAAATTGACGAGTGTTTTATTATTTGTTCATAGAAGAAAAAAAACACAAAGTGTTCAGGTTATTCATTAATCATGTATAGGCAAGTCATTAATTATGTTTAAACCAGTAAATATGAATTCTATTTACAACAGGTGTTAGGATTAGAGTTTACATCGTTTTAGATTAGGTTTTAATATTAGAGTTATACATTGATTAAGGTTAGATGTTAACATTGGAGATACATTGTTAATTGTTTTAGGTTAGGTGCTACCCGAAGCTTTCCTACATGTAACTGTAAAGCGCATCAGTCTATTTCGTACGTAAAATTGATATGTACGTCATATTAGATTTCTCAACCCGGGACGCTCCCGGGATATAAATCTAGTATATATATATATATATATATATATATATTCCAAAGCCTTATATCCATTGAGAGTGCCATGTAGGATCCCATGCGGCACCAATAAAAAAATCAAGAAACAATTAAAATGTCACATTTTAGGAAAAAGAATTTAAAAACAAAATTGGATTTTTCTCTCTCATGTTTCATCCCATAATTTTTAAACGTTAATATCTTTTATATACGAGATTTTTTAAAGAAAAAAATTACACCAAATTAACGAGCGTTTTATTATCTTTCCAACGATTACCATAGTGCTATATAAAAAACATTGAAAAAACGACTATTTTATGTGGGGTTTTGTTCATACAGGAAAAAAACATAAGTGTTCAGGTTATTCATTAATCATATGTAGGCAAGTCATTAATTATGTTCAAACTAATAAATATGAATTTTATAATATTAGAGTAATACATTGTTTAAGGTTAGGCGTTAACATTGAAGATACATTGTTAATTGTTTTAGGTTAGGTGCTACCCTAAACTTTCCTGCATGTAACTGTAAACACTACAAGAAAATCTGACTTTTAGAATTGATATGTCATATTAGATTTCTCAATACCGAAACGCTCCCAGGATATAAATCTAGTTTATTTATATGTAACATTATTGTTTATAATTTGAACACTTCATACTATAAATAATAAATTTGTTTTAACTTAAAAAAACGAATACCCGATTGTGTTCCTTTTGGTATAAATTTTCTTTACAATGGTGTTGTAATAAAATAGAGTGTTCTTCTTGAGTGCCAACGGATTCCGACCAAACATCGGTGCCGATAATTAAACACAATATTCATTAAATTAAATTATAGTAAATTCTTAATTTTAGTTATAGTTTAACCATGTGTTTGTTTAAATGAATTGAAGTTATTATTCGATAAAAAAATCTAAGTTACAAAATTGGAAAAAATTATTTTGTTGTCTATTTATAAAAAGAATAAAAATTTGGTTATTTTTTTCTCAGCGTATAATATAAATTTTCTTAAAAACAGATTATATTGGAAATAAAACATTTTTCATTCGGAACAAAACATACTACGTAACTCTTTGTTTCATGTCGTATATATGATAGTTTGTTACAAAAATACACTTACTTACGAGACACGTCTCCATCGAAACGCGGTTATTTTAATTATTTTGAGTTGGCTTCCAAGAGAATATGAGATATGTTCTTTTGATTCTTTTGTTAATAAAGTATTCTATTATATGTTATATGGAGTCATATTCACATGTAAGAAAATTCTCAATTTAACTATTTAAAAAAATCACAACTATCTTTATATTTATATTTTATACCCATAGTTTCATGTTCATAATCTAAAAATAATAATATTATGAGAGGATAAGATGAAATCTTTAGAGTCAATCTTGTTTAGCCGTACATCTTCCATGCATTTTCCTACATCACACGTCTTAACCCAATAATTTGAGTAATATATCTTCACATTTTGTATGACCCTTCAAGGGTTTCAAAGCCATATTAATCCCACTTCATTCTTTTCCCTTTCACCATCTATATATATATATATAGACACACACACATATATGCATACAAACACACACATACATAGACATATTTAGCATACATATATAACAACCCTAAGGAGAAAGAAAGAGATGGTTCAGAAATTTGAAACATATGTCAACATATTAAAGATGGGAGTTGAGTTTGTCATGGTGTTCCTTGAAGACATGAAGATTGCAGTTCATCAAACAAACCAACAAAGCATTTCTAGCACTTCTCAAACCCCCTACATTGGTCTTCTTCCTTGAGATATTTGTTATTCATTGCTATATTTTTTGTTTGTAAGATTTTGTTGTTTGATTATGAA
>JAUTDX010002997.1:0-50189 GCA_030844895.1 Ambrosia x helenae
CTCTATCCATTCATAACTACATTTAGTTCCTTTATTTTATTGAAGCAGTGATAGTCTTTTATAAAAAAAACCCTTTTACCGATCCATATTAAGCTGAACTTGGCAATTGAACCACACCAAACTTATTTGAAAGTTTGATATTGGCTTTCGCCTGTCCCGACCCGTGCCCCAACATACCCAAACCTGCCGTTTTGCCAGGCATCGTTGTCATGTTGGGTACAACTTTCTTTTGGTAGAAATGATGTAGTTTATTGTGATATTTAAGTTTCCCTAACATCAGTACATGATTTAATATCTATTTCAGCAAGTAAAAAAGAAACATTTGTGCAGTATTTTTTGATGGGCTTGCTGCACATGTTGCATACCTGCTTAAACTGTAGGATTTGTTTGCTACCACCACCATTGTTGCTTGTGCTCCTGCTCAAAATCCTCCTTCTGCAGCAGTTGTTGATGTTGAAGTTGCTGCTGCACATGTAGCAAGAAATGCTGGTACTTGGAGGAGATGCCAGCGGCGCCACCATTGAAACTCCTGGGACCTGTAGTCTTGACCAAACTTTGCTGGTAATGAACTTCCAACCAAAACATGATGCTATTTCTTCAACCGTAGTAGACCTCTCTTTCGAGGAGATTTTCTGATAACAACTTTCTCTTTCTCTAACGGCAGCTTGGGGGGTTTGACACCAGTTGACTTTTTTGGTCAACGACACTGTAATCAGCAATGGTGTTCTCACATTCCTCCATTGTTTTTGTTTCTGCTGTCATCTCTTTATATATGTTTATTAATTTATTCATTTTCGAATACCTCTATGAATTATTATTCAAAAATCAATTTTTGACCTCGACCTTGAAATGAAACCATTACCATTATTATCCAGCTTACTATGGATTGTACTAAGCAGTTTCTCAGCATCCAAGCTTCAACTCTTGCAAAAGATGATATTCTTGCTTAACCTTTAAAACATTGATGAAGCATACATGAAGAAACAAAATAAACTAACACAACTGATTTCTTTTAGTTTGTATTAATCACTTCTTACCTTCTTTGAACCCTGGTGGAAAGCTTTGTTTTATTTCTACTGGTTTGAGAAATGAGGGACCAGAATAAAGAGCAGTTTTGCTGTTTACAGTAGCTATAAAGCGGCGCTTTTTTAGTGGCCCATCAGCAGAACGTCTCTTACGGGAATAATCTTCAATGTGCTGATGAACGAAATTAGCTAAACCGGGGTATCAGATGGGGGGCGGGCTTTTTTCTTGATTTGATACCCAATCAGCCAACAATGATAATCCCTGAAGTTTAAGTATTAGATCAGAATCAAGAAACTTTGTATTCCACCATGTTGTTTCTGTTGCTTGTGGACACGATGATATTGTTATGACGCCGAAGTTACCGTTCACGACCATTCATTGTTAGCAGCCTAGCAATTCCTTATAACGTCTTAACGGCCGCTGATGTATTACATTAAACTTATAATGGAATACTATAGGTTTCTTCGATTGTCATTAATAATTATTATTATTCTTATTATTTTTCATAGACATTCTGCTGATGGGCCCACTAATGGACATGCTTCCTCCTAATCTACGCGGGCACACTTTAAAGGCCAAGTTTTTGTTTTTAAAAGCTACAAATAACCGCCTATTTTGAACGGCCAAGAACAATCAGGGCGTTATGTTAAATCCTGTTATCACAAAACATACTTTGTACATGAACTCTACCCTTTATTTTGTATACAATCCACCAACCCGCTTAACCCATTTATTACAATCCACCAACCCTGCAACCTGTTTAACCCATTTATAACAATCCACCAACCCATTTTTACCATTTATTTATAACACGTTTTGACTCATTTAGATAAATGGGATAATCGGGCAGCGTTCAGATTACTTTGATTTTTAGGTGTGTCCTGGGTTATAATTGTTATTGTTGAGACATAATATATGAATTGTGTACGGCAAGATTGATATCACTGATTTGGCACAATAGACGGAGAATAATTCAATGTAAACACATAAATAAAGATTTAGTTTATTTAACGTACGTTCATGTTCTCCCCACTTTCCATCAGATGGAGCCTTGTAGAGCATGCGACTCAATGCAGTAAAACTGATCAACCGGAACATCTTCAGCCGGGATACCGAGCTCATCCAACAGCTTCCTCTGTGCAGCATTTTGAACCCCTGTTGACAAATAAATCAGTATTTCTATTCTTTTAAAAAATTAAAAATCTGTAGGGGGCAATGAGAGAATTTTTGGTAATAAGGGAGTTTTCGGAAATAGTTCGGATTCTCTGTAGAGTGGATGGCTGCAACTGGTGTTGGTCCATACCAATGGAAATGTGACCTTGGTTGCAGATCGTTGCTGGAAGTACATCACCACGTGTTACAAAGTTTACTCAAAGCAAACAATTAAAAAACAACACTAGTAAATACCATGAAACTACATAAACTAAAATCTACCTGAAGAAGTAGCTCGTATTTTGAATTGAACAGAAATACGCTGAATGCTCTGTGAAGCATATTGCCTTTTTCAATATTCTCCATCAAGTGGCCTGCATATACACGAATTGATAATAATGAATGTTAGATTTAGGGGTGTTACTAAGCCGCCAAAACCGAAACAATATGATGAAATTAAAGGATAGATGAATCATGACTAAACACTTGTTTTTGTGTAAATAAGATGTAGTGGCAGCAGGGTATCAATTTAACAAAGATCGAACCTCACTGGATATGAAGAAAGAGAGAAGGAGATGCCTAAAGAACGCACCATTGAGAGATATTTGAGTCTGGTTTTACTCTTTCCAAATTCTAACTTCTAGGTATTTCTTCAACCACCGTCGCCCGCCCTAAACTATCTGCGCAAAACCACCAACAACCCCTGCTCCAATCGGACCTTCGTGACAAAACCCAAAACAACCACCATGCCGGAACCACCACCCGCTCGTCACCATCTCAGCGACCACCATAAACCCGACCACCTACCTGTCAAAACCCACCACTCGGTCACCTGCAACCACCTCGAGGACCGTCACTTCAGCCTATCCCGAGCCTGGAGTCATGCGCCGCCACCACCATGAGGTAGGTGGTGGTCGGCCGCTTTTATTATAGAGTGGATCAGAGAAATCGAGTGAGGGATCTGCGAGAGAGAGGGAAAGAGATCGTGAGGGAGAGAGAGGAAGAGGTCTGAGTTGTCAATTACCATGTAATCAGGAAAAAAATAGAAGAGTGGGGAAGTTATTCAGCTATAAAATTGCATCTTCAGATAACTGTAATGGCAAAAGTAAAACTGCCAAATTTTAGCCATAACCACCTAATTATTGTGGCCAGGATTTAACCTTAGAGATAACCACCCAAGTTGAATGGTCCAGATCAAAGTAAAAACAGTTTTTTTACTAAAAGTGGAGGTTACTTATGTGCTGAACAATATAATAATAATATAGGGATTAATTTGCACCATTAGGAGATCACGTGCTCACGTGATCATGACAAGATGTCGACTATGTTAAATAAATTTGTTTACAGAATATTGACATAGGACTCACTACGCATTTCGCAAATCATGTATTTAGAAAGAAGAAAAAAAGTGTACTGCTTTAAATAAATTTTAGACTAGAGATGTTATGAGAGTTTTTATCCTAGCTCTATTTGGAAAGAAAAATAAAACCATGTAGATACTACATAAGCAATCATCTTTCACCTTCTCGAATTGGCCACCAGCCCACCCCTATTGAGGTTCCACGCTTAGTGCTGCAAGCTAACTTAACGAACACGGATAATGTCTTGTTCGTGTTTATTTGTTAAGGAAATATAGATGTTTACGAACAGTTCATGAACAGTTACCAAACGAGATATTATGTTCGTTTGTTAAGAGAACACCTGTGTTCGTGTTTGTTTGTTAATTTTGTTCATGAACACAAACGAACATTCATAAACTTAAACAAGTGTTCATGAACATAAATGAACACAAAGAAGTGTTCATGAATGGAAAAAAAACACAAGCAGGTATATATTAACTTTCGAATAAGATCACATTCATACATATATTTAGCTCATGTAAACTATTTATTTATTTTGGAATTAAAAAAAATTAAAGAATATCAAAGATAATTATAAAATTAAAAACCATATTACAGTATCAAACATAAACAAACACATTACCAAACATTTACAAACGAACTCGGCCTCTGTTCATGTCCGTTCGTTAAATCTTCATTATTTACAATGTGATATTTTCTTTATTTAATCCATTGTAATATAGAGGTTTCTAGCCTAGTAATTTTTTTAATAAAAACTTAAATTTTTATTGATATAAAAAGGGCAAATTACATAAGGATAACAAGTAGACGGGCAACAAGCTGCACTATAATCCTACTAATTTTACATATATAATTTAAAATTTTAAGTTGGGTAAATGTGATGGTATATGAGTTTTTATGGACATATACAAAGTTATCTTTGCATGTGTGTTATTTCAGTCTTGTTGAAGTCAATTTCCAATTTTCCATAGTCATTAATTGATTATTATGTGTTCACATGACTTGAACAATGTACTCAAGCCACAGTAGTTGATGTTGATATAGTCTTTTGTTTGTTCTATTAGCTTTGTCACGACTCCAGTCTCACTTAAGAATTGACAACCAACTATTTATGGACTTCATGTTTAAAACACATCATGCATAATCTTTATCTGAATAGGCAATTAGTTCAAAAGAACGAGTCGTTGGATACCACAAGCCCAACTTTACTGAACTTCTAAGGTATCTAAAGATTCTTCTAGATGTGACAAATTAGGATTAGTTTGGTATCTATCACACAAACATGTAAGCAACATAATGGGAATTTTATTCGCTCTGATCAAGTACAATAAAGACTTTGTGATACATGTATATTATTGATTATTGATCTACATGTGGTTCAGTATAGTGAATGTGGTCCAGTAAGATCATGTGTGATATTTACAAAAGTAAAGATGAGTATTAACTGGTTTGCAAATTAGAGGAAGTAAGAGGGTGTTTGAGATTATTTATTTAACACCAAAAGTGTTTCTGTGAAAAGTGTTTATTAACTTATAACTTTTCAAAAACTAATTTTAAAAAAAGTATTTGGATTAATTTTTGTGATGGGAAAATCAATGAGTTATTTTTTTAAAAAGTGTTTGTCATGTAAAATAAACAAAAGGAGTAGAATGTAGTTAGTTAGGTAATTAATTTAAAAAGCCAAAAGTAGTTTAAATGGTCACGTTTTTAAGGCTTTTGAAAAGAACTTTTTAACTCATGCCAAATGGTCAAAATAAAAAATGACTTTATCAAAACCAAATAACTTATTGACTTATTAGTTTTATAAAAAACGAATAAATCAATAAATTATTTCTAAACTCAATCGTAAACGTGCTCTAAAACATATTGAAAAGACTAGTAATGTATTTAAATTAATTTACTATTGTTGCTACTGTGACCAACATCGCTACCACCGTTAGTATGACTACTACCATGAAAACTAGTACCACTACCAAATAAATTGTTTCTTCTTATTAATTATTTTAACGCCGCCCCCCTCAATTTTTTTTGTTGTGATCTAGAGTTGCATTCGTGTTTTAGGGGTCGATACTCGGTCTTGCTTGTCTGCCACATTGCGATCGGTACGTTTGCTGCTTATGTGTAGTTAATTAGTGAGTTTGTTATATTTTAAAGCTTGATTATTTTTATAGACACATTCACACATCTAGATTCTCTACTCACTCTTTCAATTAATCACTCTTTTTTCCCTTTCAAGTAAGAGACTTATACTTACGTTGGATATTCTTCATATAGATGTCTCACGATTCCTTCGTAACGAGACTAATGGTGGTGGTTTTGCACATATAGGACATGAGCGATACCGGAGATTCATGTCAACCGTCATGTTCGTCTTAGAAATGTACAAACGACATGAATAAAAAAAATGGTAGGATAACTGCTAATCTAGGTAATTTCATTCTAAATCACCCAAAATTATGTAAAAGGTTAAATTATGAATTAAAAAATGCAAAAAGAAAAGAAAAGAAAAAAAAAACAAAATAGACAAATAGTTGTACATTGGGGAAAAAAAGGACAGCTCCGTAAACCGACGGCGTAAGAAACGACCTAACACGCCATCTCTAGTCTAGACCACCATAGGTGTTATCGTTTGAAGATTCAGTACACGCAGCACTCACCGGGTCAACTCAACTCAACTCGACTCAGCTTCACCTAAACATCCATATAGCGACCGACTCAAACTTCACAACGCACACAAAAGCATCACAGATGTCGCCGGTCAAGAGAGAGATTATAGACGAATCTTCTCACCATCACGACCAACAACCTCCTCCTCCTCACAAGCGATCTAAGGTCCTTAATCATTCATTATTATTATTATTATTAATATTGCTTTGTTTTACAGTTGATTTTAAATTGTTTATCGACTCGTGAAATTTATGAAGTCAATGTAATTATATAATATGCTGGATCTCTATGCGATTGTAAGATTTGTAATTACAGCGATCTACCGATCAAATTCATACGATTTGAATGATGTTAGATTTGAGAGTTTATATCGATGTTAGATTATGTAAATGAATTGTTGTGAAATCAAAATCATAGTTTCCTGTTGTTTGTGGAGACTCGAATTCGCCTCTGGTTTCGGTTTCGTTCAATGAGCTTTGTATGTGAATTGTAGGTGTGGATCTGCAGCTCTCTCTTTGTTTTTCATAATTGATAGATTGACATGATCAGGTTATATTTGATGTGATTAACACTGTGTTAGTGGAGGTATGTGAAGTGAGTCGCCGCAGGTTATAATTTGCCTTTTGTAATTGTTAATTATCAGCAATTGTTAGACGCTTAAATATATTATTGTTGAGGTTTAGGGCATAGTTGTTAAAAGCCATCGCCTCTTGCGCCTAATCCTATTTTTTAGGTGAGGCGATGCATTTGCGCTTTGAGTCGAGGAAATTGTGCTTTAATTCTCCAGGTGATGGTTTAGGCGCAGATTTCAGCTAAATTCCCGAATTCCGGAGAGTTTCCGGCCAAATTCGTTAAATTATGGCTAAATTCCTGCTAGATTTCTACTGTTATCTAAGGAAAACTACTTCTATACGCTAATACATCAATATTTTTAAACTTTTGATACTAACTAGGTGAAAAAATAGTATTATTTTAATATTTTATTACTATATTTTCTTTGTTCGCTTTTTTTATCTTAGGCCCTCGCTTTTTTTGCGCCTCGCGCCTACTCCCCAGGCGAGGCACACTCGCCTTGAGTGCGCCTCGCGCTTTTGATAACTATGGTTTAGGGTTTAGTTCAAAGGTGTAATTCTGTTAGATGCATCTCCACATTGATTCATTATTAAATCAGTTTGTAACCTAGCTTCTCCGTGCAGTGATTTTCGTTTAGGTGAATTTAGGGTTGTTGGTGATTGACTATTTCTTTTGTTCTGGCAGCAACATGATTATGGTGCAAGTGGTTTTTCTGTAGCACAAATGCCATTGAATCCGCTAGATGAGCCGAGTCCATTAGGGTTACGCCTCAGGAAAACGCCATCTCTTTTGGATTTGATTCAAATGAGGCTTTCTGAAGGACATGCTTCTTCTAAAGCTGTAGTGCATGCTACAAAAGAACATAAAACTACCACTACTACTGCTGCTACTGACAAACTAAAGGCTTCAAACTTTCCTGCATCACTCCTTAAGATAGGTACCTGGGAGGTAATAATGTTTCTGTTTTCCCTATTTTCGTTCGTAATTTACAAATTGGATACATCTAACATGTATGGTTCTTGTAGTATACATCTAAACATGAAGGGGATCTGGTGGCAAAGTGTTACTTTGCAAAACATAAGCTTGTATGGGAAGTTCTTGATGGTGGCCTCAAGAATAAGATTGAAATTCAGTGGTCTGACATCACTGCTCTGAAGGCAACTTACCCAGATGATGGCCCTGGAACGCTAGATATAGTGGTAGTCTTTATTGTTCTAGTGTATTGATTTTTCTATATCATTATTGTACTGGTACTAATAGTAATAGGTTGATCTTTTATGTTTCTTTGTCAGCTAACTAGGCAGCCTCTCTTCTTTAGAGAAACAAATCCCCAGCCTAGAAAGCACACGTTATGGCAGGCGACATCAGACTTTACAGGTGGACAGGCTAGCCTACACAGGTACTTATGTTATCATCATATTATTGTGATTTGTTTTGATTCAACATATCTGATGAATATGGTATATCTCAAATATTCAAATATAAGATAATCTCACCACTACTAACTGGTGTTCTATTGCCTATCATTAAGAAACTTGTAGAAGTTGGAGTGTATGGTAAATAGTCTTCTGCTTTTGAAACATATATAATATAATAGCATTTGGCTCATTGGTGAATGACAAGGTTTCCAAGTGAGTTGAGCTCTCTACACTTGGTGCGCGTTTTACTTTTTCAAAATAAAATAACATTACATCTAGCCATAACAGTTAAAGGATTAGTAATAATATTACTTTGATCATGCAATAAAATTGACTTTATCCAAAATGGTGTCAAAATATGTTCCATACTTGATTTTGGAGGTCAATTATTGTTGGAATTAAAAAGAACCTTATATTATATAAATATAAAATCAGTTGGAGTTTTAGAACAATAATTCCAAAGCTGAAGTTGACTATTTTAGAGTGATGGATAATGTTATAATTCCATAGATACAAATAACTTTTGCAAACTTCTTTCAGAAAAATTATCAGTTAAGTAAAAGATGAATTTTGTACTAAAACTTACATTATAATTGCAGGTAGTGTACAATACTACTTTAATGCATAAGTTCAACTAGGCATAAGTTTAACTACGTGCTCATATCAAAATGTATCAAAAAATACGGCATTATTCTTTTTTCAATTTTTTGCAGGCGTCATATTCTGCAATGTCCACAAGGTTTATTAGGCAAGCACTACGAAAAGCTCATTCAGTGTGACCCTCGTCTTAATTTTCTGAGTCAGCAAATAGAGTTGGCATTGGAATCCCCATACTTCGAAAAAAGAAGATCAGTATTTGATGAACCAAATGAATCCATTGAACATACTTTAAGTAGTGAGGGGCCGGCCACCGTTGACCTACGTGGCACGACATCATCAGGAGGTCAGTCGTCTTCTTCTAGAAGTGAGTTTCATGATCCTTCTGGTGGACCTTCAGAATTCTTGCGGGAAACACCTTCACCTAGCTCAGGTAAACATGGTTACTACTTACTACACATTAACTGTTTGGTAATCTGGAAAGCTGTCTGCAAGTTATTTATCTATTTTCTTTTCGACTAACTGCATGAAACAGGAACCAACTCTCCTATGATATCTGATTTGGGTAACAAAACTTTTGTATAATAGAATATCTATAGTTGGCAATTTCTTTTATAAGTATTAACAAAAGGTAGTAATATATCCAGTGATGGACACATCAGCAAGTGAAGAAACGAGAACAGCCGATATTAAAGAATTGAAGGGCCTGGTGCCGGGGCTACACTCATCTATGTCAATGAGTGATTTGGTAAATCACATTGAAAACAGAATCACAAAAAACCGAACACCTGGTGACCAACACCCCCTTTCTCATGAAGAACAACAAAGCTTACATATTCTTGAAGATATTAGTCGATGCTTATTCAACGATTCTCAGTACACATCATCAACTTCTGATGAAAAGTCCATAATGTCAAGAGTCAACTCACTTTGCTGTCTATTACAAAAGGACCCCACAGCAGCTCATGATACTGAAACTGGTTGTGACTATGAAAAGCTAGTGGCAGAAAAGGGTTCTGATGAGTCAAACCCGTTTACTGAGTCGGCTACCGAAAGCAAGGTTCCTGAAGATTCTTCTGAGGAAGCGGGTGGCAATAAGACGACACATGGCATCCCGAGGAACGATTCTGTTGGGGAGTTGTTGCTGAATCTTCCTCGGATAGCATCTCTACCCCGTTTCTTCTTCAACCTTTAGATGTTAAAGAGTCAACTACTCACTTTGCTGTTTTTTCAATCAAGGCCGTAAGCTTTCCTGCTTTATTATATCCAGAAACTTTTGAAATTGACCATTTCGTCAGATCATAAAGGTTTTCGGCTAAATGCAAAAACAAGGTTTTCAGGCTTAGTTGAACATTGAACAAAACACGAAGTGCATACCATCAAAACTATTCCTACATGGCTTTTGTATTGGAACGTTGAGACGAGTTTAGTTAGAATGAAGAATATATATGCACATATGTAGCTTTTGTTCGCAAACCTTATGATTATGTACATAAATGTTTTTTGCAGGGATTTGAGGGCCTTCAAGACATTACTGGTCCGTTTATTAAGAAATGGGTTGATTCAGACAGTTTTTACTCATGAGTTCATTTTGTTTTTCTCACACAGATTATATAAGGGTTACCAACGAGCTTATAGCTCAATGGTATAGCAATGAAGGGATAAGAACCAATGAGGCTATAGGTCTCCGGTTCGAATCCTGGAGCACACCCGAGTTTTGTATTACAGTGCAGTTACTCCGGCTTCGGTGCGGAGGCTGCAACGACACGCTCTCGTCTAACGAGTGGGCAGTCGGCTGGAAATTTTCTCGGGGAGCGCCTAGCCCCTTTCGGATGCCTCGCCCAAGGGGGGCTGCTGGGCCCGCCAGTCTAATCCGGACCGCGTGGGTGCGATCATCTCGCCTGTTGGATTCAATCGCCGTTCAAAAAAAATATAAGGGTTACCAAGATTATACAACGGGCCACTTTTACGAAACTTGTTAACTTGACGGGTCCAAATATCCGTACTATCGTCTTTTAAAACAGTATGAACCAAGTTGATGCTTTTTTAGACCTAGTTTGATACCTTTAGTGCTATATCTGGTTGCAAAAGCAGAACAGAGTGACCTATATTTTTATAGCTTTCTTAGTGGCAAAAAACGAAGATAAAATATAAATATATGGATGCCAACTTAAAAGGATGTTGTGGGTCTTTATGGTCTTCTATGTTAGGGTCTTGAAGCATGTTCATCGTCATATCAACCTGGTCTTGTGCGGATCAACTATTTTGAGGGCCCATACGATAAAGTAATTAACGCTTTTGAGTAAAGGTGGAAAACATAATATAATCCGGGTACTCGTTGACGTTGGGAATTAACTAGTAGAAGTGCGCAAAAAAACTGGTTACAAAAACCGAACCTGTTTTTAATCGTAACATAAACCGGTTGCAAACCGGTACCAAAATAACCGGTTTTGGTTGGCACATGCACAAAACACAAAACACAAACAATAAAGAGAACAAATTATCTTGTATTAAAAGTTATTTGAATCTTATTTTCAGTCAAAGGATTTAGTGTGAAATGTGAATTATAGATAATAGGTTCTAGGTTCTAGTTTAATTATTCAATCCAAAATTTATACAACTGCAAGCTACTAATATTATGAGCTATTTAGGGGCGGCAATTCCTATACAGAAGTCGGCTAACACAACCCATATATTAAACAAGTTAACCCAAACACGACCTGCTTAATAAATTGGTTAATCCTAACATCACTTTAACAAATGAGACAAACTGAGCCCATTTTTCTAAGTGACCAAGGTCATGAGAGGGTTGTGGACTGGATGGTAGGTCAAATCAGATTTCTTACTATTTAGGCATAATCAATCAAGGAGGTAATATAGAGGTCAAATATGGAAGCATAATTGGAATTGCAGGCACCTCATATCATGATGTAAAAGCTGGCATTATGCCGGAAAACAGTAATAATAAAGAACTTGATTATATAAGGGTCATGCTATTTGGACACCTTAAAAGTTATTTGGACACCCTAAGTATGCCTCGTATAGAGCTATATGGGGCATATTGGTGTGCAATTTTTGTCTTTTAGCTATCTGATGTTGACTAACACTGAAAACAATAAAGTTAATACTCCTCATATAGACCTATATGAGGCATATTGAAATACAATTTTTGTCTTCTAGCTAATTAATGTTGACCAACACAGAAAACAATAAAGTAATATGCCTCATATAGATCAATATGAGGCATATTATGGTCTATTTTTATTTTTTGTATATTTTCATTTTTATTGTTTTTAAATAACTAAAAATACTAAATTAACTTAAAAAAAATCCAAAAATTGACGAAAAATTAGTTATATTCATTCCAATATTATTTTAACAAAATTACAACTTTTTGTTACCAGTATTATTTTATAAAAAATATTTCTTTTGTTTGGTTTTGTTTTGGTTGGTATTGAAGATGTTTGTTCTGTTTTGGTGAGTTTGAAGAAATTATATAAACAATACAAAGTTTGAAGAAGTTATAAGATTTGTTTGAGAAAGTGTTTTTTTTTAAGTCGATTGATCGTAGTATTTAATACATTTGAAACAAAAGAAAACAAACATCCTCAAAACCAACAAAAACAAACCAAACAATTAAAAAAACGAATATGTCTCATCTTTGTAACAAAAACATCTAATGTTTTTAAAATAGAGTTCAAATCAATAAAACTTTATTTTTTTTATTTTTTGGGATTTTTAAAAGTAATTTTAGTATTTTTAAACAATAATATTGTATTAAAAAAAATAAAAAACAGCCTTGATATGCCTAGTATTGGGCAATACTTGGCATATCAAGCCTAGTATTAATACCAATAGTAGGCTTGGAAAGTGATATGGGGGTGCCCATACTACCCATATAGATCAATATGAGGCATATCAAGCCTAGTATTAATACCAATACTAGGCTTGGAAACTGATATGGGGGTGCCCAGATATGTGTCATATTGGGCAATACGACCCATATAACGGTCTTTTTTTTATTTTTTTTATATATTTTTATTTTTATTGTTTTTAAATAACTAAAAATACTAAATTAACTTTAAAAAATCCAAAAATTAACAAAAAAAAAAATTAGTTATATTCAATCCAAAAATTCAAACACGTTTTTTCGAACACATTTTTTTACGAACACCTTTTTTTTCGAACACGTTTTTTTCGAAAGCGTTTTTTTAACACGTTTTTTCGAACTCGTTTTTTTTTCAAACACGTTTTTTCTTTCCGAACACGTTTTTTTTCGAACACGTTTTTTTTTTCAAACACGTTTTTTCAAACACGTTTTTTTTTCAAACACATTTTTTTTTTCGAACACGTTTTTTTCGAACACGTTTTTTTTTCGAACACGTTTTTTTTTCGAACACGTGTTCGAAAAAAAACGTGTCCGAAAAAAACGGGTTCGAAAAAAAACGTGTTCGAAAAAACGTGTTTGAATTTTTGGACTGAATATAACTACTTTTGTTTTTGTTAATTTTTGGATTTTTTAAAGTTAATTTAGTATTTTTAGTTATTTAAAAACAATAAAAATGAAAATATATAAAAAAAAAATAAAAAAAAGACCCTTACATGGGTCGTATTGCTCAATATGACCCATATCTGGGCACCCCCATATCAGTTTCCAAGCCTAGTATTGGTATTAATACTAGGCTTGATATGCCTCATATTGATCTATATGGGTAGTATGGGCACCCTCATATCACTTTCCAAGCCTAGTATTGGTATTAATACTAGGCTTGATATGCCTCAAAAAAACGTGTTCGAAAAAAACGTGTTCGAAAAAAACGTGTTCGAAAAAAAACGTGTTCGAAAAAACGTGTTCGGAGAAAAAACGTGTTTGAAAAAAAAACGTGTTCGAAAAAAAAACGTGTTCGAAAAAAAACGTGTTCGAAAAAAAACATGTTCGAAAAAAAACGTGTTCGAAAAAAACGTGTTCGAAAAAAAACGTGTTTAAAAAAAAAGTGTTCGAAAAAACGTGTTTGAAAAAAAAAACGTGTTCGAAAAAGCGTGTTTGAATTTTTGGACTGAATATAACTACTTTTTTTGTTAATTTTTGGATTTTTAAAGTTAATTTAGTATTTTTAGTTATTTAAAAACAATAAAAATGAAAATATAAAAAAAAATAAAAAAAAAAGACCCTTACATGGGTCGTATTGCTCAATATGACCCATATCTGGGCACCCCCATATCAGTTTCCAAGCCTAGTATTGGTATTAATACTAGGCTTGATATGCCTCATATTGATCTATATGGGTAGTATAAGGTACCAAGTTGCAGCCAATCATTGCCTTGAAGTCAGTGTTCATCTTTTTGTCCTTTATATTCCCCATATAGCCCTATACAAGGCATATACAGGGTGTCCAAATAGATTTCAAGGGTGTCCAAATAGACAGAGCCTTATATAATTGAGAGCGAGGAGAACAGTTTGGATAACTCACCAACATTGTGGAAAAGCTATTAATGTTGAAACAACCTGTAAGCAAAGTAAGTGCAAGCATACACCTTTTTTTTTGGCCGGCTAAGAACTCACCCGTGACTTCCCACCTCATGCATTGTCTTAACCGGGCCTGCTTCAGTGGGAGTCGAACCCTTGACCTCACCCGGGCGGGAACCCACCTATGGTGTTAAACCCTCCCACCTCAACCATGTTGCCATGGCATCATTGGCGTGCAAGCATACACCTAATGCTATAATTAGACTATAAATTTAGTTTATGAACATTGCCAGTATATCTGGGAATGCGATATTGATATGGTGTGGTATGCATAAATAAGTACTTTCTGAGGACCAATAACGTGCTAATATTTCTTCTTATCTTTCATAATCGGAACATGCCTTTATAGGCTTACAATTAAACTAGTTAATGGAAACAACTTACCACTACTATACTTGCTAAATTAAAGGTATTAAATGAGAAAAAAAAAATGCAGAAAATAAAGATCATGCTTGACTGCAATGTTGGGTCTGTGGTGTTAGTTGGAAACGTGTTTTTAATGGTCGCTTGTTAGGCACGTATCAGAAACACAACTTCTGAATTAGCATTCTGTTTTCTAACTTCTCCCACGTCAAACACAAGGATTCATACAACCTCAACGAAAACGATTTCTTAACACAACTTTGTACCTGTTAATCTCTCTTCACACGTTGGCTTGAAACACGTACTACAAAACCGAAAGAAGCCAACATTCCTACCAAGTACCCAACAAGAGCTCCATAAGTTACACAAATTGGCCATTCCTGTAAAACAAGGTCAAGTAAATTATGATAGAAAAACAATGTTTAGCACTAGAGGTGGCAATTTCAGTATGCTTACTTATGAATGGGTCAATTTGGGTAAAGTAAATTATGATAGAAAAACAATGTTTAGCACTAGAGGTGACAATGTTTAGAAAAACAACGTTATTTTCACGAAATTAGTAAAATAACGTTAAAACTAGTGCAACTTTACTTTTGGGGGGCAAAAGTAAAGTTGCACTAGTTTTAACGTTATTTTACTAATTTCGTGAAAATAACGTTAAAAACGACGGACGGTTAATCATGCATCATGTGGTGGCGTGGATAGCCAAAAGACAAAGGGGTACATGCACTGATCGGGTTTGTCCCGATTGCTAAGTGTTCTGTGCCTTATGTCCAAGGCTTGATACCAAACCACATCGAGCCGGTGGTCTCACTGGAAGCAGCCTCTCTATTCTTAGGGGTAGAGGTAAGGCTGTCTACATCTTACCCTCCTCAGACCCTACCTTAGCTTTGCTATAGGTGGGATTAACTGAGTATGATGATGATGATGATGATGAATTTGGGTTATGGTTTATATCAAACAAGAAAAAACATAAAAAATATTGGCTAAAAAGGGAACGCGTCCAAACTCGGTTTCAGTTTAATACAATGTCCTAAATTGTTTTATTCAAGATTTGAAGTATTATTGTAGTCATACTTTCTTGTAATCTACACGTTTATCTAAAGAACTTAAAAAGGGAAAAAGGCGTTTGTTGGTGAACCCACGCTGATCTAGCTTGTTTTAAACTGTACTTAAAAGTGACACATTTCAACACGGATCTGTTTGACCCATTACCAAACCAATCCCGTTTTGCCACCTCCAGTTACCATCTACTTGAGTCTAGTGTTTAAAACTTCCATGTATAGTGTTTTCTTCCTGATCACTCCCAACTATAACAGTTTCCTATAGAAGCTAAAGCCAAATACAAACTGCTTTTCTAGAGAATGTCAACAACACAAACGGGTTGAACGTCACCCAAAGTCAATTTTGTAATAAAAGAAAACTGCTCAAAGAGGAACAGTTTTGACATGTTATCACCTCTATTTTCCTATTTTTATATCCTCTCTCATTATATATGTCATTCTATTTACCATACAACTATGTGAAACAAAATTCAATAATATACGTTTTATCTAACCTATCCTAAGTTTCAAGTTTTTAATCAAACGGTACCTGCCACATCCTTTCCCAGTCAAGTGGCATGGGCCATGCCCCAAACCAAGCTCCAATTACTGCACCATAGGCAGGTATACAGATCATATAATCAATCAATTCAATCAGCCTGCAAGTTAAAACATGTACATGTAACCATGCCACATAAATATAGATATTGACCCGAAATATTAAAGATGCTCCAACTTCGGTTGGTAGAGTAAAAAATCCCTTTTTTCGTTTTCTACTTTGATAAATGAGCGTTAAATACTTAACTGCCATGTTATTGTTAACTGTCAAAATGAAGTTATGTGAATGGTTTATATTATCAAGAGCTTACTTTGTATTTGCAAATACACAGTGCCAATCATCCCAAGATGAACCATAGACAGAAGCTGCAGGGACGAACTGCAAAATATGCAACACATACAAAGTCACCAACGGCTTTACAAACTATAACAAATCAAACTTAATAAAGCTAAACTAAAATGGAAACGGGTCATACGAGTTAAAGAGAGCAAATTACATAGTTTTACAATCAAACTTAAAAAAGCTAAACAACCAAATATATTTTCCCAAGTGACTAAGACTAGAACCAAGACTAGAACCATATGAAGTATGAATACTTTGTAACAAGAATTAAAGAGAGCAAATTACATAGTTTTACACTCACAGTAAACGCAGACATAAGAAGAGACCAGTTGATGGTTCTTAAAACATAACTGCATTAGTAGAGACAAAAAGATATTAGCTAAAATGCATGTGCTTACAAAACCGCATTTTTATGTTTCATCATATTAGTGTCCAGATTACAACACTGAGAAAAAAACCTCCGATAGAACAAGTACATACCGACTTCCAACAGGTGCCCCTAAAGCAATAGCTCCAAGTGCATTTACAACAGCCCCTGATAGTTAGAATATGCAAAAGTGTCTATAAAAGAAAATATGATAATATTGCTATAAAAGAAAAAAAAATATAGATCATACACAATACTATGTACACATGAATGAATTTTTTCTCTACAATTGGTCTAGAAAACAATACAAATACACGGGTTATGATTTTTTTTTGTTTCTATGTGAAACGGTCGAAAACAGAAAAAGATGCAGGGGTAAAGAACTAACCAACTGGAAGCCCCAATAAACCTCTAGCAAGAGCCTTCAAGTACTGCAATGTAACATTTTTAAAAAATAACATTCAACTTTTATACAATCAAGTTTACATATGAATTATAAGAACCGATTCGAATGAACATAAGAAAGACGGATGAATTACCGAACTCCGATTCTTATCTTTCTGAAAGAAACTGTATACCATAATCACAACTGGGACCTGAATCATCTGCAATAACGAATTCTGTCAAATCTTGTTTTGTCATATAAATAACATCTAACAAAGTGTCTACTTTTGGTAAATCAATCATGCCCAATTCATGAACAGTTATTAACAATAACAATAGGGAATAGTCATCATTAGCAACATATAATCAATAACGGTTGTAAAAAAAAAAAAAACAATTTTTATATGATAAAAGAGAAGGAAGAAATGAAGGAGTAATTGATGATTTACCCATAATAAAAGGAGGGTTTGAACTGGGTATTGGATCAAGTTAATGGAGAACACATTGACTGACAGCCAATATGATGAAGCTAATCCGATAACACAAATGAAATGCGAAAGGAGTGGTTTGGATGGTGATAGGTTTTTGGGTTTATTTTTACTATTATTGTTCTTCATAACTTGATTGATCTGGGCTGCCTATAATCGAAGCGATAAACGGAAACAGGGAGATCTGGGTGACAAAATAAAGGAGATAAGAGATTATCAGGTGGTCGGAGAAGACCAAGGTTCGAATCCGGGTTGAGTCAGTAACCGTGTTTTCTAGTGTTATTTTACAGGCCAGGAGTAAAATTAGAGGATATATGAGTTAAAAAAAATATACCACTTAGATCTTTTGGCAATGGGAATCTTAACTTTAGAGTATATGATTTACAAGAACAGGTCTCTGACGCGCGCGAACAAATCAAGTTCTAAACATGAACACGACTCGTTTAACTCATTTATATCTAATGTTTATAACACAGTTTTATGTTTTATGTACCAAAAAAGGGAAATGAAAGATTTTTGCCTCTTAATTCTAAGTATTAAAAAAAGTCAAAAAAACAAATAGTGTACTTTTCAGTCAAACAGGTCTTATCGTGTCTCAACAGGTTACCCATTGCCAGCCCTAGGTCAATTTGAATTTACTCGAATTATACATGTCCAAACGGGTTATTACTATGGTGCTAATTTACCCAACTAAGGCGCTAAAGCTTTGTGTTATGGTCATGGTGGCGACAATCACTTGTGTTCGACATCCATCATACTCTACGCCTTCGACAAATATAACAAAAATTTATTATTATTATTAACAAATTTAACAGCTAATATGTGGGCTCTGGAGGGATTCTCTTAGTTTGATGAATAAAAAAAATACAAAATCTTTAATGCACCTTTGTTTATTTTATTCTTGTGATGAGTGATTTAAAGATAATGACTGGGGGTGCAAAGCGAGTTGGAAGCTGGTCATTTACTTCCATGTTATGGCTGCATCTTTCAGTATCATATGCCAGTGCATTGCATTCACACAACAGAAGCATTGAAAGGAAGTTACGTGCCTGAGTTGGGAATCAACAATAAGAAGATAATGGTTGTTGGTATGTACGGATCGAAGTAAGATAGTGATACTAGACTAAGATTCACAAAGATTGAATATGCGCAATAATAACAAGATCAGACACAAAGTTAATCATACATTAACTTATATTGTTTATACAATCTTGTCCCTTTGTGTATACAGCCTGGTGTCAATCTTAATCGACACAAACCAGCTTTAATAACTAATAAGTAACTAACTTTTCTATAGTTTCGACCATAATAATACATACGATCGATAATACTGTCACACTTGTGTAGTTGTCTCCGGTATTAACAAAGCACATGGAGGGTATAGATGAAAATCATTACAAGTATGGCAACGAAGGACTTAGTAATATATCGCCATAACCGTGCATAGCTAACCCAACAAACAAGCATTGCATTCCAAGTGAATAGATTCTTATCAGGGCTAGATTCAAATGTCTCCTGATGTGTTGTGAAACACACCTTGTTAATATGTTAGTTTTGTGTATATTTTAGTCTTTTATTGTGTGCTTTTAGTCAGTGTTAGTTATTTATTAGTGTATATGTGTTTTGTAGGTGTTCGTGAGATATGAGCTTAATATGAAGGAAAATGATCAAGTCGCGTACACTTGAGAGCGAGCAGGGAATTAATTAATTAATTAATTAATAATAATAATAATAATAAAAAGGAATCAAATGGACTTGTGTCTTGTAGCAGTGATCCAAACCAAAAGAAAAATAAAGTAAAATGAAAGAAGTGAAGGGTAGGCCCATGTGAATTTTGTTTTGTGGTCCAAGGATTTTGATGTAGCTGTCGTGGGCTAATCAAAAACAAGTATTTATGACTTAAATACCTATACTAGTACGGGTAAGTAAGGTCGTCTCCACAGGGAACGCGTGGTCAGTATAAGTTTGAAAATTAAGTTAATTAACTATGAATCTTGATTTGGATTTTGTGTTGTGAAACACACCTTGTTAATATGTTAGTTTTGTGTATATTTTAGTCTTTTATTGTGTGCTTTTAGTCAGTCTTAGTTATTTATTAGTGTATATGTGTTTTGTAGGTGTTCGTGAGATATGAGCTTAATATGAAGGAAAATGATCAAGTCGCGTACACTTGAGAGCGAGCAGGGAATTAATTAATTAATAATAATAATAATAATAATAATAATAATAATAATAAAAAGGAATCAAATGGACTTGTGTCTAGTAGTAGTGATCCAAACCAAAAGAAAAATAAAGTAAAATGAAAGAAGTGAAGGGTAGGCCCATGTGAATTTTGTTTTGTGGTCCAAGGATTTTGGTGGGCTGGCAGAAAGAATCGAACAAGGGGATTATTATTTTTCTTTTGACGGCAAATTATCATTCTTTTGGGAAGGAAGCCACGAGAACGGCACAAAGCAATATTGATTATTCGACGGCTTCAATATTCTTTGGAGCAGGGGCACAGTTCACACAAGATCTATCAATAAGAGACATGTTTGCATACAAGATGGAAGGCTAAACTCCTTTGTGACTTTCCCCGGGTGAACGGTTTTAGTTTTCTTTTGCATTAGACTTTGTTTATTTACATTATGAACTGGTATATCTTGACCACTTGTGTTTGAGTTGTTGAAACGTTTATCTATATTTGAATTATCTTTCTTTTACCAAACGTATTGGCAATTTCTTGCATTGTTAGCGGGGTGGTAATTGGTGGGTAATTGATATTTTTGAGCGGACAATTAGGTTGTACGGTTATTATTAAAAACTGTCCTTAGTTGTTAATTCAATTCAGAAATCCCAAGGCCATGTCTATGTGGTGTTTTAGTAATTAAACTGAGTTTATGTTAAAATCTATAACCAGGATCCCGGGTGGAAGTTACTTTTTCTTAATCTGATAGCTCTCTCGCTTTTAATTATTTACTCGTTTCTTAATCAAACAAAATCCAAATCAAGATTCATGGTTGATTAATTTAATTTTCAAACTTATACTGACCACGCGTTCCCTGTGGATACGACCTTACTTACCCGTACTAGTATAGGTATTTAAGTCATAAATACTTGTTTTTGATTAGCCCACGACAGCTACATCATCTCCTGAATAGCATCTATGCACCCACATTTCGCGTGGAAGTCCACTAACGTGGTACACAAGAACGAGCTTATTTGAATCGTACTACGTAACATGCTCATGCACTTGTTACCCTTTTTCTGGTTTCCCCATGTGTCCACGCGGCGAGAGAACAACAACTAATGGCACAATGTCAAGAGGAACACTCAACCCAAGCATTTGATCATATAAATTCAAACATTGTTCATAGCGTTTTGTTTACGCATAACCAGTCAGCATCGTACCCCGTGTTGTCACATCCCTAACACCAACAACCATTTCATAAAACACTCGTTCAATTTAGCGTGCACTTTATATGTTGTCTATTTTTAGGCCTTTTATAAAAACGTTGGTTAATACTTAACACTAGAACTTAGCATGCCTTTTTATCCATCGGCTTTAGCTAGTGCTTTTGTAAATAGCATATAAATTTTAGTCGATGACTAAATTTAGCATATGGTTTACACGTTTATTATTTTGATTGGGTTTTCATGCCAACTAAAATTTAGTCCACACTTTACTGTCTTAGACGGCGGTGTTTGACGGCGGTGTTTATGTGTCATCTCGTAATTGGTTGTTAAAAAAAGAAAAAAAGAAACTAACAGAAACATGTGTATGCTTCTTGCAATTTTATTTTGAGACACTTGATTTGACAATAAGAGCAATGACAGAACACAAAAAGATCTTGGGAGCTATAACAACAGATTCGTAAGGGAGCATTAACTTATAGCCAATTATTTATAATTGGGATGTAAATACATAGGCAATAAGGCAATTTTCTTTTTAGAACTCACACAGACATTTTGTCGAGCATGTGGTATGCATATGTTATATACAACTCAAAGAGGTTGAAAATTTGTTCAATTCAACCAATAAAATCAAGTGGTTTACTCATTTAAGGATACATATAATCTTTGCTATGTAAAATAAATAGTACAGTACCTTACAATGCATCATCTGCTATAATGGTACTAATCTCAAATCATTAATCGATGGGTCCAGAATCGCTACCTGAAAGGCCCAAGTTCGAATTTGACCGACACCCGATATGCTTCCCGGTTCATTTAATTACCTATTTTAGGTTTAAAGCAAATAACATAAAGAAAAATGAAGTACAAAAGCGAACACTTGATATAATGGAGTTTGTTTATTACAATATCTTTTCACATAAAATACAACATAACACGAAACACAAGAACAACTCACCATATATATTATCTACTCATACTTTTACAACACTCATAATGAACTGCAAAGTTACAAGTTAAACACTTAAAGATCATATGATACTGAAGAACTCTGCCATAAGTATAATAACAATCATGGCTGGAACATTGACCATCGTTTGCAATCCCTTGAAGGAATGAAAGGGGGTGTTGATGCACTTTGATATTCTTATATGTTCCCCCAAACTTCACATTTACAAATTCATGAATGACATTCCTGTCATCATATAACACTCCCCGAGTCGTATATGTTTCATACTGAAGTATTGAGGGAGCACACGCTGTATGCATAGACTGCATACACTCACGACAATGATAGAATGCCCTCTCAGGATTAAGCTCATACTCGCAAACTTCACAAAAATAGTCACTCTTATGGTTCTCAATTGGAAAGTAACTGAGCTTCATTGGATGCTTGTCACACTTGTTCCTAGTTGTCTCCGGTATTAACAAAGCACAATGAGAGTGTAGATGAAAATCATTACAAGTATGGCAATCAAATGAAAAATTACCCTTCCCAATACTAAACCTACACATACGACAAGGACCACCCCAATATCTACAATAAACCCTAGAAAGGAGATGATTTGGGTGGGAGGTATGAGTGATTTCTTTAGGCAAGAAGGCACAATTTACGTCAATGATGTAGTTGCAATCCATACAACAGTAGACAAATCCATTACCTTCTAACCTGCAAATATTACATTTGAACACCCCTAAAAACTCACCAGGGGCTTTCGAATGGAGAATCAGGGTATGTTGTTGGTGAGCAAAGTGGTCTTTCAGTTCAACGGGTAGCCGGGAACACCACTCGTGGAGTACAAAGTTGCAATGCTCATCCTCCTCATTGGCACACACATAAATTGGACCACTCGTAATTGGTCGCACACATCCATCACACAAAAGTTGGATCCTTTTCATTGGGTCATGATAGGATATTGATTTTGCTTTAGAAGAGGTGGCAATTCCGATGTCATTACATTTTGCATCCTCTAGAATTAGTTGATGTTGATGACTAATATCATTTATCTTGCAGGTACTTGATCCCTTTTCCTTGTAAAACAAGTGTTTTAGTAGGCTATAAGATGGATCAGGAAATGGTAGATGGAGAAGATTAGGATGTTTAGCATCTTCATAGTTTTGTATGGTTTTTCCCGTACCTGTGAATAACAACATGAGTGTACTAAATGATCATCAATGTATAACCAATGACATATGAGCAACTATAAACATATTATGCAAATCTACCTGGAGATGCAAGGATGGACATGAACGGCTCGTTTCTTGATGTTGCGCAATTCAGGTGAGTATAGTATCTGCATTTTTCGCATTTGTAAATCCAAAGATTCCCATTATCAAACACTTGACGGCATACCCTACACAGTGGATTAAACTTGGATCGTTGATCCTTTTCCAGAAAGGTATAAGCAAGGTCGAGCGGATGAATATGAGAGAAAAAATCATTCGTATAATGTTGGATTTGTAACTTTTTTGGTAGGAAAGCACAATGACTATGAATGAATGGGCCAAGACACTTGGGACAATGATAGAAGACTCCTTTATGTTCCATACCACATGCATCACACTCATATAAAAGCTTTTTTGGGATGCGAACTAGTGGGTGTTCATGGATGGGATGATAGATGATATTATTTTGTTGCCTTCTTATAGCACATTTTACATCAACATCAAAATCACATTCTGAACAACGATAACGAAGGTCATGAGGCTTATGATAGCTAAGACAAACATTACACCGCCAATGTACTTTCCGTTCAAGGAAGTAAAGAGTATGAGCATGACAAGAGTCTTTGTACTTTTCTGGAAGCTCTGCACAAAATTTATGGATAGAGTACTCACATTGACAACATGTGTAGTAATACCTATGATACCAGTTGATTTCTTCATCACATCGAGAACAAGAACCTCTGAAGTCTTGTTTTGCAATGAATTCATCCTCGATCTCTTCCTCATCGTCTTCATGCTCTTTTTCATACTGCAATTGTTGCGACCACAGGTCTACGAGATTCAATGGATGTTCATGTTCAAACATCTTTTATTTTCTTGTTTTTTATTAGTAATAGAGCGGTTTGAGAACAAAATACAGATACGAAAAGAAAAATGTTTTAAAAAATAAGATGAGAATTAGGAACACGACGCATTGGAAGGTGAGAAGGGATTTGAATTATAAAAAGGATTATACATAAACGCTAGCATTTATAGCACATGATTTTGCAAGTGATGTTCTTTTCTTCATCCTCAAGTTTATAACATTCTTTTCTTCATTCTCAATCACTTAAAACTAAAAGCCATATAAATAAAATTTGACGATATTATTTTGTATCTATAATCTATAAAACTATATAATTGATTTGAGAAGGGTAGATTTGTTACTTTCCACTTTAAATCGCTTGTGTTGTGTTCCCGAGTTTAATAAACGAATGAATAGAAAAGAAAAGAAAAGAAAGAGAAATAAGGAGAGAAAAAAGAGAGTGTTAAAATGAAAGATTTAATTAACTAGTGTGTTCCCGATTTGGAAAGAAATGAAAAGAAAAGTGAGTGTTTTATGTTTAAAAAATCATTTTCTTCAAAATATCTTCAATTTGGAAGGATGAAAAATGAAGGAAATAATGCAAAATTTTCCTTCCATTTCTCTCCTTAGTATTAATTTTGTCGCGTATGGTACAAGTGCTTCATGTAATAGTTCCCAATAACCTCACTTATTAGTTACTAGTAGGTATGCTCGCGCGTTGCCGCGGGTATTTATGTTTTTTCCGCAAGTTGCTCAACGGCTTTAGTGTATTGTTAGTTATATTTTTTATTTGTTAATATAAATAATACATAAATTCACAAAAATCAATTGAGTAAAAACCAAAGAATATACATAAAAAAACAATGTAATAGATGGTTGACGACACTATGCATATGTAAATCATTATCAAACTACACATCATGTTTTAACTGTTTCAAAATTACATATGTTCACTCATGAAATACAATTGATATCTTGTTTTAATGCGTAACTTTACAAAAATATGTCCAATTTTCAAAAAAAAAATCACAATAACACAAAAGAAAAGTAATAAGTGCAGGTGGTATAGCAGAATCGAAGGATGCTCCAGTTGGCCCTATGGCTTAGTGGCTAGTCCTATACCCCTTATCATCTTCATCTTCTTGTAATCTATATGTAGAAGAAAAAGTTTAAGTGCTGATGTTAAGTACCACTTGCCAATAATCACATCAGGTGATATACTCTATATTATGCCGAATTGCTTAATATGCCTACATCTAATGTGAGAATGTCATGATACATAATTAAACTAAAAGTGTGACCCAACCCTGAAGCAGTGTAATCAAAATAAACTAACCTTAATATGTTTTTTTTTTCTTTTTCGAAAGGTATCTAATTTTAGAAACAATTACCTGTAAACCACCACAACTTCCATACCCATCATTCGATGGTAAGTCATTTCTCATTTTCCTAGCATATGGTACAAGTGCTTGATGTAATAGTTCCCAATAACCTCACTTATTAGTTATTAATGATATTTAGGGGTGGGGGTGAGTCCAATTGGCAAAGTCAATAGAGTGTTTTGATCGAGGTGAAAAGCAAATTCTGAATACGGGGCATTCCAATTAAAAAAATATGTTGTTGTTTTGATGCAAACAAGAAGATGAGCACTGACTAAACCATGATTCTGTTATTATGAAGAATGAAGCTCAAATAAAAAACTTTAAGCTAGTTACCTAAATACGTAACTTTAGCATCAAAATAAACTAGAAGGTGATTCTTATATTAAAATAATGATAAAATTTTATCTACGAAATATCTATATGGGTTTTGATTTGGAAACTAAACAAAGGCTAAGTGAGCAACTAAGATTTATGGGTAGTAACATATGTGTGCAAAGCCTCACTAAATAAAGCGTTCATTTTTTCCCACCGAGCCCAATAAGATAAATATATACGTAAATATATAATATCTTAAATGAGGCCCTGGATGAAAGGAGACCCAAAGCTAGGGCCTTACTAACCTTACCCTTAAGCAAGCCTTGATAATTATTGTAAGGCACTTGTTATGAAATGAATTTTATAATTATGTACACATGTTGCCATGCTTCATCTTGTATGTAACATTCAACACCTAATACTCACATCAATATTGTTAAGTTTGAACACATAGAGCTCACAAGTTTGTTTTCATTTGTTTGGGTGAAAGTTTCTCAAGAGATCATCATGGAGTACTTTTAATGAAAATTTCTCAGGGTCAATATATGTAAATTTTGTTGGTCTTTTCCTTGGATTCCCAAAATATCTAAAGAAATATATGCTTTTGCTTTTCGATGTAATTTTAAAGCGAAAATGAAGTATGACTAAAGTCTAGTATCATTCCATATGTAAAACACAAACAATGCAAAAGAAGGTTGTGAATGTATGAGATTGCTTTGATGCTTCCTTCTTTTTTATGTACGCGTTAAGTTGTTTATTTTATAAAGAAAATCCAATTTCTCTTTTATAAAGAGACATCTAACCTAAGTGATTCCTGATGACAAGTTACAAAACTCATCATCATAATCATACTCAGTTAATCTCACCAATAGCAAAAGCTAAGGTAGGGTCTAAGGAGGGTAAGATGTAGACAGTCTTACTTTTACCCCGTGGGAATAGAGAGGCTGCTTCCGGTGAGATCCCCAGCTCGATAGTGGTTTTGTGTCAAGCCTTGGACATAAGGCACATAACACTTAGCAATTGGGACAAACCCGATTGGTGGGTGTACCCCCTTGTCTTTTGGCTATCAACGCCAACACATGATGCATGATTAAGCGTCAGTCATTTTTAACGTTATTTTCACGAAATCAGTAAAATAACGTTAAAATTAGTGCAACTTTACTTTTGCCCCCCACGGGCCTGCACATATATACATCATATGCGCACAGCCGTAATCGGGGCTTAATCCCACTTTATGCATCATATGTTACAAAACTAAATTATCTTGAAAAGAAAATAACATAAAAATTTATGTGCTTAACTCTTGAACAGACTTATACAGTCTTGTTATTTAGACTTACAGATGTTACAGTTTTACAACTGCATTAAACATATGATAGAGTGAGGATTAATCCCGCTTTGTTGCTTGTTTGTTGAAAGCCCACTAGAAAAGTAGTTTATATATGATTTAAAAGGCCTATTCAGTTAGTGGCGGACCTTTTGGGTGTTTTTTAATAACTAGTTTCGGGTATGAAACCATGTATGTTCTTTTTCAAGATGCTGAGTACGTTCGTGATTAGCGCGGGCCCAAATTGGTTATTGGACCAAAAACCCTACCCTATTAGAACCGGTTTGAATAGGGTATAGATACGGGTACATGTACTGAAACCAGGTATTAAATCTTTATATTGTTTTTCACAAATACTAAACTCATTTAAATTTGTAAAGGTAATTAAAAAAAATAACAAGTGAAACCTACTACATGAACAAGATATAAATGTGAAATGTCTGCCTAATTGTGGCACACAGATGGTGATCAAATGCTACAAAACGTGTTAAGGGAAAAAGATAAGTGAAACCTACCACATCAACAAGACTCTTTTTAAAATTTATAAAATTTCCATTCAAACATTTTATCAAACGGTTGGTATGTATCAAGTATTTGGTGTTCATTTGAAAGTATTAAACCCATAAGCTGATGAAAAACTGTTTCAGCCTCCATTGACGACATTTTATACAACAATGTGTAGTGTCTAGGAAAGGTTTTATGAGTAATGAGTATACATTGCTATGATCATAAACTGTCATTTTATATATCATAAAGAAACTTGCTGAAAAGCTTCATGTGTTCAGCTTGCAATGAAATCGCAATTGACAGGCTCCCATCATTAACCGGGCTCGGTAACACGAAACTCAACCCTTCATAAGCAATCCCACCGGGCCCATGAATATGGGCCGGCCCCATCCAAAGTCCGCGTCATGAATTGGGAGTCTAGCCCAGCTAGTTATCCCAAGATTCGGGCACTTAAACGTGTGAGCCCCGCGAACGAGGGCCTTTAGATCGGGCTGCAGTTCTAAGTAATCTAGCGCGGATCTTAGATAATCGTTATCCATCCTAGCCAACGCGTCGTGGATTTTACCCGCAGCGTACCATGTAGGCTTTGACTGTAGGTCCCCAGCTACTGCTATTGGGGTGGTTGTGAATATGACATTGCCAAAGTAGCCAGGCGGGAGTGACGGCCGAAGACGGGCCCGGCCGTCAGTCGCGATGTAAAGCTTCGTGTCCTGATCATCTGGAAGGCCACGAGCTTTACACACGCACCTCCACACATGGCCCGAGAGCATTTCATATGAGCTATAATTGATAGTATTACCAGCTTCTTTTGACTTGGCTTTCAAGGCATTAAGTTGGTCTCGAGTTAACTTGAAAATAGAGACCGCGGTTTCAGGAACCTCTTGATCGTTTGTGGTCTTGGGCGCAGTTTTCATTGGCGGGGCAGGTTGGTATTCGATGTGGTCAAAGGCAGGCTGGGGTGGGTCACGCGCACGTAGAAGGGTGCGGTCAATGAAGGGCGGGATGGTGATGTCAAGGCCACGAGCCATATCGGACCAGGTGTTGATGAAGTGCAACCCGGACGCCCCATCCGCAGCGTGGTGCTGCATACCAACTCCTAGTGACACCCCACCACATTTGAAGTATGTGACCTGCATTTAAAGATAACATAAAAACAATATAACTTGTATTGATCAAAGTTGATATTTGTGTCACGCACTTTTATTATTATATATATATTTACTAACTTCATCCACACTCACATAAATCACTATTCATGAATAGTAACTAACGGAGTTACTATTTAACTCCGTTAAGTTACTATTTAACCTTTTTTTTTCTTTTTTCAGTCAATAGTAACTTAACGGAGTTACTATTCAACTACGCTGAGCTACTATTGAACTCTGTAAAGTTACAACACACCTCCTCCAGTAGTAACTTAACGGAGTCACTATTCAACTCCGCTAACTTACTACTTAACTCCGTAAAGCTACTACTCAACTCCATAAGGTTACCACTCAGTTACTATTCAACTCCGTCACGTTACTATACAATTCAACTCTGTTAACTTACTACTCAACTCCGTCAACTTACTACTCAACTCCGTTAGGTTACTACTCAGAAAGGTCACAAATACTAAAACATGTCTACACAATTAAACCGGTAAAAAAGCGCGCGAGAAGCGTGCGAGCATATATCTAGTTATGTTAAACTTTCTATCATTTATTTTAATACCTGCAAGACTAGCAGCGGATATGATTCAATTCCTTGCGAATAATCAACCGCGGGTATGAGTTTTCGGAGCTCTAACGTGGGCGCAAAGTCACCAAAATCATCGACAACGCCATCAGACTCGGCCTCCACAAACAACACACCTTGTCCTTGACAATCGATCTCAATTCGTCCATCCTCGTCTCTCTTCAACCGCCCTCCCATCGGGTAAAACGGGACCAAAGCCCTACTCAATGCGTCCTTCATCACCTTTGGATCAAAGAAGTCAGGTGCACCATTAGGCCTGTAGAAATAGACACTAGGCGTGTGGAAGTTGGGTACCACTAGGTCCACATTTGAGTTCCATAGGTTAATCTTTGGTGTCTCCTCTGCTGGTTTCACCATCGTTGATTCTATCACCTCGATCTTCATATTGTTCGTTTTGTTACAATCTGAATATTATGAAACATAATATACCGTATTAGTATGTTATTATTACCATTAACAGTTGGACAAGTTTTTTTTAGAAAATTTGAATGATGTTAGAATAACAAGATTACAGTAAAATGGTAGGTAAACAGGTAACAAGTTGCGTTGTGACCTTGTTGGATAGCAAAACTGATTCTACTAAAAACTAAGCTTTGTGGCTTAGGGGTCCAAAAATGACTATGCATGACCAAATGTATCAAAAGCAGAAGGAATAAACGCGTGTCGATTCTCCGCGGCTAGGAAATTCTGTATTAGTTAGTTATGTCTTGTCTTTTTTTAAGAATGATTATAAAGGAACGTAATGGTAATATTGTTATGACGCCAGTATCTATGAATATGGTGTTATTAAAAATGACTAGCGGTATAGCTTGTTATGCGTTTTGACGTCTATTTTGAATTAAGAAAAAAAACATTAGTAGTTGAAAAAAGTTTTAAATGAAAATAACATCTACAAGATGAATTAAATGTTAACTGGCTCAGTTGGTGAAATTAAATGCCGATGAAGCCTAGCTCAGTTGGTGAAATTAAATGCCGATGAAGCCTAGCTCAGATGAATTAAATTTCGGTCGGAGCCATATTTACCACGTATGTGGGGTTTCACCTGAGGAAATCCTCAATTCAGGTGGGATGGGTAATCAGTACAGGCTGGTCAGAGTGTTAGGCGGAGCTCCACCAGCTACAACACTTGCCGTTAAAAAAAAACAAGATGAATTAAATGTATGTTCAGTGAGATCAAATTATGTTACCTTGAAACAAACGGAAACAAATTATGCAAGTGCAGGTGTTGGATGAAATGTAAGGTAAAGTTAAGTGGAGAATGTATGTTGGTTGGTGTTAATTTGGTGTGAAGCCGGTTTGTGTTTGAGACTTGAAAAAAAATAAAAGGTCAGGGGTCGGTTTTTATAATACAGGTTCATTTCGACCGATCTCACCTACCGCTGATAATGGGCCATGACCTAATCAATGTTTCAACTTTGACTTGGGGAGAATTAGTCAACGAAATTGAGAATATAATATTATGGCTTATATATGTTCAAATAAGCGAAAGTTTAAAATAAGTAGAGTTGGTAATGACATTATAGCCGAGTGGCAACTTATGGTGGGATAAAGGTTAGAGATCATTTGGTCTTGGATTCGATTTACACAAGTGGTTTCCTCATAAATTGGTGTATAGGCATTATTGTCTTGTGGAAATGGATATGATCGGATGGTTTCTATGGTGGCATGATGATACTCCAATGATCCGTTAATGATCTAAATTTATCGCTAAAAAAAACAATTAAGAAATAGCTAGTGAAATTTGGATATGCATTTAGTCTTTAATAAGGAAAATTGACCGATCTAGCTAAATAATTTTGAGTTAAGGTCAAGTTCGTTTAATTAATAGGGAAAATTTTGAGCAATCGAGCTAAATAATCGATATTTTAGTTAATTTCATCTGCAGTCTACTTTGATTAGTTATGTCGCGTACACACTCAATATCAATACTAAATTAACAATTGATATTTTGAGATCGACTAGAATGCTTGTGTGTGTGTGGTTTGGGGGGGGGGGGGGGGGGGGGGGATAATAACAAAAACAATGCACCAAAGCTTAATACGTAATAACTACAGGTGAACGTAGATAAGTTAAGTTTCGTTCAGTTGTAGATTTTCATAATTAGCCGCTTTGGTCTACGAACAATTTAGTTATTTTGGCTGTCATAAAAGATGGTTTGCTTATTCGGTTAACGTGGGACAATTCAAACTCATTCACTTAACAAGTCCACTTAAGTTTTGAGTCGAAAAATAACAAATATATTGATTTTTAAGGAGGTTTTAATGGTTGGGTTAATTGTGTTTACTTGTACACATAATCCATCATTAGACCATAAAACGCGATTACAAAAGTGATAACCTAAGTATCGATTTCTCAATTGATTCGCTTATTTAAGTTGTGATTTACAGTTTTAGTGTCATCCCCTTCTAGATAAGCTTGGTTAGAATGTCGAGTTTTACGAGTTCAGAAGTTGATACTCGAGCTCGATATAGCATGAGCTAAATCATGTTGCGCGAGTTAATTTAAAATATTTTACAAGTTATCGTGTGTACCAAAATGATTTGACTCACATAAACTTAAACTTGTAAGCTATATAATGACATCCATTTCCACATATGATAAAATATTTGGTCCGTTCAGAAATAAAACCCTCCTTTTGAAAATAATTTCCTACCAAAAACTTGACATCCCACCTAAAATGTTGGTAACTAGTAACTAATGTTCTCTAGCATAATGCAATACAAGGCCTAACTTGAATAAACAAATTCAATACATAGCTCCGAAGAAAGTCAAAGGCGCAATTGATTATTTGAAATAGCTCCAGCCTCCATGTATTGGCACACCCCATCTCATATTTACATACCCCTGCCCTCTATACGCCGCTTATAGGTCCTAAAATGACTCTGACTGGTGGCCTTAATGACGTGTGGGAGTTTCTGTAACTCTCTATACGCGGCGTACAGAACTATACGCCGCGTATAGAAGGGCGTGCCAACAATTTTGAGGGACTACCATTACCACTACCCTCTGAAACTATGAGGACCAACTAGAAATAAATTAGACGCATGTTATAAAGTAAAACGTTTGTTTTTCCAAGTCAAAGGTCCATTGTTTAATTGGAAGAATTTGAAGGTCATACTTACAACTACGTGTATGAAATAACCCTAGGACAAGTGCTATTTTGAATTCCCGATAAGCTCTTAAAAGCCTAATTAGACCATAATCACCAACGGAATTAGTTAGAACTTACAAGTCTTGACAAACCTTTATTGCAAACATATTCCACTAAGTCCCAAAACTATAAGTCATGTCTAGTACTTGTATGCAGTATGAAAGGTAAAACCCTCATTGCTTACATGTCACGTTTTTTTTTTTTTCACATTTTACATTCACCACAACACTTACATGGCCTAACTAATATATATTGCTAACGAAGATAATTACTATGTAGTGAGAGATATAGAATATTAGAAAACCATGTTACTAATTATTTTCAAACCAATAACGACAAGTTTTTATTATACTTGTCATATTTTAACTAAAATTAGTTTCGTGTTAAAATAAAACCTATATGTATATTAAAATTATTGGATTGGATGACGAAGATGGTGAAAGAATGATTAGGATAAGGAAGATGATATAGTGGTGGGTGGGATGAAGTTGGTGAGATGGTGATAGGTGAGAAAACGTCAACATTTCACCAACTCTAGTTTCGACTATAATATTGTAAATGAAATATGTGTCGCCCTTGTGGGTCCATTTGTCCAATTACAACCTTACTAACCCACACACTTTGACTTGGCTTTTGTGCTTTAGTTGTAATCATGGTTGGGTGGGCCTAATGTTATCTTTATTTGATAAAATAGTGTGTTGCTATTTTATATAATGATTATGATGAACTTGCTCCTAAAGGGATGTTTGTTCTTTTGAGAAATGATTTAATATTCGTGATTATCTTCTTATTTATGTAAAAGAAAAGATATAAGTTGGTTGTTAGAATTCTATTTTTGGAAAAGGAAATATTAGTCATTTCTTATATTTAATTACTTTTTTAGTTGCCATGATTGTGTTTAAAGTAGTTTATATTATAATTTTAATGAAATGAATTTGGTTTCAAGAAAGTTAAGAATTAGATTAGGATGATATAGGGAAATGTAAATTAATAAGTAATACCATTTGATTTAGTAAAGATGACAACAATACCCAAGGCATTATAGCCTAGTGGTATCTTGGTGGTGAGATAAGACTTAAGGGCCATAAGGTCCTGGGTTCGAATCTCACAAAGGGGGTTTTCTCATAATTATGAGTTTCCTCCTGAATTGGTGACTTGGTGGTGGAATATGATCGCGTGGCAACACTGGTGGCACGATGATACTCCAGTGTTCCGTGAGTGATTCCAATTTGTTGACCGTTAAAAAAAAAAAAAGTAAAGATGACAACAAAAGTAGTGATGCAATATTCAAGGAATATCACAAATTCAATTCTTCAAGTCTAGCAACAAGCCCCTGAATAGGTTGCGTTTGACTATTGTGGTTAACGAGACTAATCTTGTATTTCTAATTCGACACGAATTCTTTGGTTATTTGAGAAAAATTATAGCACGTTGATGTTAAAACGAGTACGACTGAAAAAGGAAATATCACTCGGGTGTACGTACTTGATTGAAATGGTGCATATTTGATGAAGAATGGAGTGTGTTTTATTTTATGAGAACAAGAATTATGATGGATGAGAAACTTGGAAGTGAAAAAACAACCAATTTGCCATTTTTGGTAAATGTTAAAACGATAAGTGGATTCACTCGCGTGAGGAGAGGGTAAAACTGTGCAAAGTACTAACTAAAAATTATTAAATGATAAAGCACTAAATGACAACCGAGTAAAATATAAGGGTGTAAACGAAAAATTCACAAAATAACAATGTCATGAGCGTAAAGGAAAATTCATTAAATGACAAGTCACTATCAGGTAAGAGTAGCTAAAGTATAATAGGTATAAACAAAAATTCACTAAATAAAAAAAAAATTACTAAAAAACTGTAAAATGTAATGATTCAATGCTTGACTCTTTCTCATTAATACTTATCTATATATACAAAATACAATTCCTTGAATTAGGAGGAAATAATAACAAATATAATTACAGAATAATCTTCCTAGTTTACGATAGAATATGTTACAATATATTCCATTACACCCCCCCAGTCAAAGCAAGAGGTGGCCGAATTTTGAGACTGGATCTAAATTCCTAAAATAGAATCCGCGGTAAGCCTTTGGTAAAGATGTTTGCCACCTAAAAACATGTAGGAGTATGCAGGGCGCGAATGGTACCCCGTTGAACTTGTTCACATACAAAATGAATGTCGAACTCGATGTGTTTGGTTTGTTGATGCTGAATATGGTTGCTAGAAAGATAAATGGCACGAATATTATCACAATAAACAAGTGTGGCTTTTTTTACTGGATGGCGAAGTTCAAGAAAAAGATTACGAATCCAACAGTTTCTGCAACGACATTAGCTCATTAGCTACTGCATGATATTCGCCTTTTGCACTGAAACAAGATATGGTAGAATGAGTTTTAGATGACCAAGAAAGTAAGTTTGGACCCATGTAAACACAATATCCAGATGTTGACCAACAGGTGTCTACACAACCTGCCCAATCGGCATTAGTATATGCCCAAAGAGAGATATCAGTACATGCAGTTAAAGTATATACCATATATGGAGGTGCCCTGTATTTAGAGAAGGATGCGTTCCAATTCATTCCGGTGATCTACCTTTGGGTCATGCATATGAATACAGACTTGCTGAACGGCATAGCTGATGTCTGGTCTGGTGAAAGTTAGGTACTGAAGTGCACCTGCCAACCAGCGGTAGAGAGTAGGGTTGTCAAACGGAGTACTGGAGGTGGTATGTAGCTTAGGCTTAGTGTCCACTTGTGTGGTTACTGGATTACAAGATCGCATCCCGGCACGTGCTACAATATTCAGTGCGTAAGAGTGTTGTGACAAAAACATAGAGTCACATGTGCGGGATAAATTGATACTCAGAAAGTAGATAAAAAGCCCAAGATATTTGAAGTAATATATACATAATCAATTTACACTAGTTTTTATTTTTATTTTTTATTATTATTATTATCATATGTCATTTTCCTAAACGAAGTAATCAAGGGGAAAAAAGGAAAGAAGAAATGGCTGATGATGCATGTTTTTATTGTAGGATATTTTGCATTGAGAGACATTTTCAGACATTAAATGCAAATGGAAACGAGAAACTCTGTGAAGTTTGTTAATGCAAATTTTAGGTGATAACCAGAGGTGTTATGAAGGGTATAATAGTATGGAACAAGCCGGGGATATGCAGGATGAGAACATGATAACAAAGGGTGGAGATTTAAAGCAGGAGTCGTAAAATACGCCTATCCTAATGTCTTTAGGGAGCGTAGATAGTTGCTTTTGGGCATAGTTGAAAACCAAAAGGGTGTAAAATACGCCACATAGCCGTTGCTACCAGTTTTGGTTCATTTTTTGCTGAATTAAAATGATTTTTCGGGAGCTTTTCAACTATACTTCACCATGGGAGGCTAGGAGACACTACAGGATGGGGGAGGCTTGGTGACAAAGCATTCCAACACCAAAGGTTATCCAATTGCTTACCAGAAACACAACATTTCATCATCAAACATGATTATATGTGACTAAAACTCTTGTGATCACTACCAAGGGCCAGGGTTTGTGTGTCATTTAGTTCAATTTGAGTTCTTAATCTATGTTAAACATGATTAAGTTGTATTTGTTAGGGCATTGGCGAATTTTATGTTTTCATGTAATTTATTCAAGTAATTGTTTGTTCAAATATGTATTGACCATAATAACTTAATGTATCTTTTGTTTATCGGTGTCTATTCATTAAATGTTCTGTTATATGATAGAAGGTTATGTCAATATGTTGGTATCTGAATGAGATCACCTTGTGTAGTCTAATAATATTGATGTCTATTCATTATAAGCTTAGACATACAATTTTTGGGCCTTCATTACACATCTTAAGATTGTTTAATTTAAGTTATTGAAGAAACAACGAGTGATAAGGGCACAAGGGGCGCTCCACTGAAGGTGTTTTAACTTCACTGATTTCTACTAATCCTGCACTGCCACATCACTTCACTGATTTCCTTCACTGAAACATTTTTTTAAGGGCAGCCCTCAACTGATTATTTACCCAACTATCAATTATTTTCACAAATAATAATATAGGGAGAGAGGAATAAAAAAATAATAAAATTGTGTGAAAGTTTGTGCCACATCCGTGAACCAGCACGGTAACTGGAACCAGAATTTGGTTCACGGGACCACTACCAGCATGGGTGGCGGCGGTGTTACCGTGCTGGTAGTGGGGTACCCGTGACCAATTCTGGTAGCGCCCCGTCCCCCCTAATTACCTTGGTAATAGGCGATTATGGTTGTGAACCCGTGTTACTACAGTTACTATCCTTTGCTTACACTAGTGGATGATATCTGAACCTACAAGAAGAATGAAGAGGTCGTACGAAAGGAGGCGACTGTTGGGTAGTCGATAAGGACTCCACCGTACAAACACAAAAATGGTGTTGGCTTTCTAAGTGAATCAGAACATGTCCATACAAGGGAAGAGTGACCTCCTTTATATAGGACATACATGGGCCAAACATTACTAACCCTTAACCACGGCGATGGGCTTGAGCCCGGGTTAAGAGTTTGCCTCCCTTCGGCCCACATAATTTGTTCATCCCTACCTTACTTATCATAGCTATGAGGTTAATTGGGTTTTCGAGTTCACAATGATGTTTCACAACTTCTTACCCTCTTAAGTTAGTTTGTGGCCCACACAAATCCACTAGTGATTATTATCGTAAGTGTACAAATACTTTACTTATACAATTTTAATTTGACTTAATTAAGTTCATGTTAATAAAAAAAAGGTAAAAAGAAAATACGTGGTGAGTAATTAATATCAGTGGACTTTTGTTTTAGTAATGGGCTGGATTTTGAGATTTCGGTGGACCACATTTAGAACAAAATAGTGGGCTGGAAAGATGGAATTAATGTGGCCTACAGGCATTGGTCTTGGGCTCTTGGTTAACCAGAAAAATATGAACGAATTAAATAGGTAATAAGAGAGGTGGAAATAAAAAGGGAGCTCATGACGGCAATTGGAGATTTGGAGGCAACAAAACATTTGGATATTTTTTTGGTGTTAAGAACGATTTATTGTTTAGTTTGTATTTACACCTTTTGTTTTATCTTAAGACAACGGTTTGATTGATTTAGCCCTCTCATGTTTAACTAAATCAAGTTTAATTTCAACATTAAGGTTTATTTATTTTTACTTTTCTAAATTTCATTCATGAACTTATGTGACATGGGTACATTCGATTTAATTATTTTAGTAGTATGTTTATGTGATTCTCGCCTTCTCAGTTTTAATAAGGAATCAATCCCAAACTTTTTAGATTGTTAATGAACCTTATCAATTTATTAGTTGCATCCATATAAAGTTCATCAAATATTCAAACCCTAATGAGACGTTAAATTTTAATGAACGCAATAAATAATATTTTGAGTTTTGCCAATGAATCCAAAATTATTATAGAATCGCGTTATATATTTTATAGTTTTGTCAATGAACCCAAATTATTAGCTCTCAACTTTTACATGTAACCCGGCCTATTGGGAAACCAACAATCAACACCAGCGACCATGGCATGACTCTTTTTTCTCAAATTCTCAATAAAACTTAATACGCTAACGGGGTTCGTCAGGAGATTATCGAAATAGAAACAGCGCAGACGAGCAATTCCCCACAAAATAATGTCGAAGACTCCCTCATTCTCCATCAGCGGCGACACAAATTAGCGCCAGAGATATTTGGTATATTCTCCGGAGATTTTAACCTGGATCACGTTCGGGTTTTTGTTATTCATTACATATTGAAGCTTTTGCTATAGAGTGGTGATTTGGTTTTAAAATTGCATGATGGTATTAGTGCTAGTTAAACTGATTATTAATAAATGCGAGATAGAGAATGAATGGCAATGATAATGAAAGTGTATGATTCTAGTATCAACTGATATGGATGGGGTGTCATGATTTCTTAATCAGCTCATGAGCAAATGCAGGTTTATCAATAGATGACATGGAGGAAAACCCAATGTTATTAGTTGAGTATATATAGAAGGAAAATATTACAGAACTGACCAAAGCAAAAAATTGAGTAACATGTGCATAGTGGAAGGAATTTCTATTCATTCTTTGGAGGTGATTAAATTATCGATTTTTTTTTACTAATGAGAAAGCGATTTTTTAATGATAGGAATAAAGCTTATGAAATGAAAAAAAAAGGTGAAAAAATAGCTAAAATATTAAATTTGAAAATTACAAATTTTAGTAAAAGGGTAAAATAGTAATTTTTTAATTATTCTTTAACAAAATAAATCAAAATAGGTATATTTGATATTTTTAGTTTTATGTAAGATGAAATATGTAAATATAATTTTAGATTGAGTATATATATAATTTATGAAGTTTGTAGGGGAATATATGTAATTGTCCCTAAATTACTTCTTAAATCTTAATTGCTCTATCAACATATAACGGACCCTTTTAATTGGTGATCAAAGCAAACATTTTTTTCTATACTAGTGGGAGTGCCCGCGCGTTGCGGCGGGTGTCCCGATTGGTACCTGATTCAATTATGATGTCTATTACGAATCTCCACTCATTCCAAGTTTCTAACATTTTATCCATTCAACGTACTTTGTAATATGTTTCTTTCATTTAAATAAAGCGTAAAATGATGCATTACATGAAATGTAAATACGTTGCTCTAACATCAGCAGCATCACTCCTAACAACTTAATAGACTGCAGAGTCCATAAACACATATCGTGAACCACAAATTGTTAACATTGTCTGGTGGCTAGTATTTTAATATCATAAAGATAATTATTTTCATAAAGGTAAGCTAAGGGTTCTTAAAAGATATATTTAAGCTCTAAAAGGTCAATGAACTAAAATATTCAAACTTCTTATCTAAAAAGTTTTATAACAAAGGTTTCTTATAGAATTATTACTTCTTCGGTTATTAAAAAAAGCCTACCAAATCACAAGGTTACATCCACTTGGTCGTATGAAATGTTGTAGCATCAACAACAGGCACATTATAAATATCATCTTAATCAATAAACAACTTGAAGGTCTTTTTCTATATTAGTTGACATTTTGGCTTTGCATATATTCAATCATATATTCATATGCCAGTGTAACTAAAGGTATAGGGCTATAGGCCTCTCCAGCCATATAGAATGGAAGAATAGTCTTTCAAAAAAGACACGCTTATATATAAAATAGATACAAGTTTTATTAAAAAGTTAAACATATATTAAGTCCATTGTTATAAGCAAACAAATTTATGCAATAGATTGATTGTGTATATATTATTAATTTTCTTAAAAAGAAAATGAAAGGGCCAAAACTTGCATCGATTGGCTTGTTTTTTATAACCACCACAAAGTAATAAACATGTGTTTTAGTTTTTTAGACTCCGAAGGAACCGAACCACCTAATTACGACTTACGTGGCTTCACCGATCATCACCCAACACACGGGACCCGTTAACTTTGTAAACTTTAAGCAGATAGGTTCGGATAAAAATGTTGTTAGGCAGTGGGGGTGTGGGGCTCGTCTCGGCCCGTTTTGAGTCGTCTGGAATGACCCACATGTAAGAATATATTTATATATTCTATTATGTGGCCATTATAATCATTTATCTAATAAATTATCAATGACCTAAATACCCATATTGGTTTAACTGGTTTTTATGTGATGGACGTAATTACCCATACTTAACCATAAAATAGGGTTTCCCCTTGGTGTATAAATAGAGATCATTAGTAGATATTAGAGGCTAATGAACACATTTACTTACACACACAAAACCTTCCTACTTTTCTTTTTATAATTGAGATCTCTGATCTCCTTAAGCTATCATAATTGTACACCCTAAACGGGAACCCGATCAAGCGTAATCATCCTCATGGCATCGTCTTCCCTATCATCCTTTACTGGACTAATGGGTATGTCTAATTTATTATTATGTTTATGTATTATGTTCAAGGAATTGATCAACACCACACCGCCCCGCCGGAGCGTCTTCGTCTTCAACGTCTTGTTTGGGACATTGGGGACCGTCCATTCTTCTCACAGCAACCATTCTCATCAGTCATCACCACCAAACCTTTTTAACCACACCTTTGGTTCATCCTCTTGTGGAGGACTACCCTCCTCGATAATGTGGCAATTGAGGTAACGGGTAGTCTTCTTTTGGACGTCCATCCCCACACCCACCCTTGAAAAGTTTTCTTTTATGATGAAGAATGATTGGTGATGCAGCATCTCAATAGCTGTAAAAAATTGTATTATTGCTATAAACACACAAGCAACAAATGAAAATTCCAATAGTTGAAATCCTAAATTTTGATGCGAATAATATTCGTGGAAGATCCATTGGTTTAAACTTTTCCATCAAGTGGTAGGTTTACTGTACACGTGATATTGATGTCCTTTTTAATATTCTTAACGGATTAGCATTTAGCCAAGTAGCCAACATATCCATTTTTTTTAACAGGGAAGAGGCCAACATATCCATTGACATCACGAGAAAGTTTTTTTTTTTCTTCATAATTTCTTAAATATGATATTAAAATAAAAATTCGAAAGAATACATTTTTTCTTTTATCATTCATTTTTCCAACCTAGTAAATTATTTTTAAATTAATCCAATAATGTCACTCTTGGTGATTGATCATCATCTATTAGACTGTCTGGAGTGGGGGCGGGAAGGGGGGAACACCGCCGGGGGGGGGGGGGGGGGGGAGGAAGGGGTGGCGTGGAGAAGAGGACTGGCGTGGGGGCTTCTTTTGTGAATTTTGATTGGCTGGATTTTTTTTTTAACTTTACACACACAATAATAATAATAATAATAATAATAATAATAATAATAATAATAATAATAATAATAAAATAATAATATTCCTTCTCCCCTTCCACTCCCCACAATTTTCATCCCCTCCACATGGGACCCAAAAGTGCCACATGGCGCTTCATCCCCCTCTTTCCCCCCACCACTCCGGATAGTTTTAGCGGTGATTGGTGAACAGAAAAAAAAAAAAGAAAAAAAAAGCTCGAAAAGGTAATTGATGCAACAAGCCATGTAGAAATGTGAATGTCAAATATGTAACCTAGCTAAAGGTTATCAAGAATCAACGTTGTTTACGAGCAACAAATGTAAAATATCAAACATTTTATGATTTCGCTTGTATTCTCAAAGATGTTTTTTTTTAGAAAACTTTATTAACTTTCATTGTAGATGTCAACTCAATATTTCAATAGAATTTGTCAATTTGATATTCAGTTTGTAATATTTTAATTGAATTTTAACAGTTTAGAGAATAATTATTATGTAATTTTTAAAATAATATTTAATTAGTATTTAGTATTTGATTAATCTTTAGCTTTTAATACTTCACATGTAATATTTTATATGGTCTATTTCATATCTGCTGATATCATTACTGATTTTTCTATTATTCTTAATCTATCTTATTACTGCTGTATTTTTAATTTAATGCATCTATCAATGAAATAGTGTGGTATAGCATTAAAATAATCGACAAGCAAATTAAGTATCTAGCAGTTTCTATCATTGCATAATGGACCACACCAAAAATAACAAATAATTCATTCTTATCACAACACGCATGACCATTACATTTGAAATCAAGTCCAAGTCCTTGTTATCTTCTAACGTACGGTACAAATAGAGTGGTTTTTAAAGATACAAGAACAAAAGTCACTAATAATGTCAAAATAATAATAATAATAATAATAATAATAATAATAATAATAATAATAATAAGAATAAGAATACAAATGGTCCCGTTGATATTTATGACCAGTCTCTGTCTAGACTGTAGAGACCCTTTTTGAATTTTGATTATCATATAAGTTTCCAAGATCTATTGTTTGTGTGATTAGAGTTGATGATATATTCTCTAAAACTGCACAAGATACCCAAAACCGAGTCGTGAATTCTTTATGGTAGTATTCGTTTCACAGAAATGGAATGGAATTCGAAAGGAATTGGAATTGGAATTTGATTCCATTTCATGTTCGTTTCAATAAAAGAAATTATTGGAATTGAATAAAAATCACTTGAAATCCTCAAATTTTTGGGATTTAAAATCCTTCAAGGGTGGAAGAGAATGTTATCAAATATGTAGGAATTCATGTTAATTTACTAGTTTTAAAAGGTGGTTATGTGATTTTACATATTTTTTATTTCAATTCCATTGATGATTATACCAACCAAACACACTATAGGATTTTAAGGGATTCTTCAAAATCCAATTCAAATTCCAATTCCCTTTCATTGCTGACGAACACTACCTATATTTTTTGGGTCAAAAATTCCATACCCGTAAATTTTGTTCAAGGTCAACGTTATCCTAACGAGATGTTAGGTACCTCAAACACAAGAAATTTAAAAAAATGGACTTACAAATGGTCATTTAAAAAAGGAAAATCACAATAATAAATATTGACCAAGTTTAATCACAAAATAAATAAATCAATATTTAGAGTCTTCACCAATTAAACGGCTAAGATTTCAAGAAAAACGGCTAAGAAAAAAGCTAGGAGGAAACGTCTAAGGGGAATATGGAAACCCCTACATTTAGCCATTACAAATATTTATTTTGGCTATTTAAAAAATGGCTCAGCTCATTGTATGCAGTGCGATTTTGTTTCCTAGTTGTTAGTTTATGCGGCATGTTATTTTCCCGGTATAAAGTGGGTTGATGCGCTAGTTACTTGCTAGCTTGACGTTGAATAATTGAAAGTTTTGTTGATCGTTCAAGAAAAATGGTAAAATCATGTTTAGTTCATATGTATGAAATGTAATGATTTCTAAAACTAGTATTTAGCAATTTAAATGCCTGGTTATAAATGCTTGGGTATATTGGAATCAATAGATGGAAATGAACAGGTAACAAGGATGGTAAATTCAAGGTGCGTTCGGTTAAGGATATGCTTAGAAAGGATAGACACTTCTGTAGGAATTTTACCGTTGGAATGTAATATTATAGTGTGACATGCGGAGATGAATCGGCTTCCTTCTCGTCTGGCGCTCGTGATAAACCTGCATTAAACTAGTTGCGAGTTTCTAGTCTAATCCTAAGTAGTTTTCTTGATAAACCTGCATTAAACATTTCCTGCAACATGTATAAAATATCCGTCAACACATAAAGCATTGGTGAGCATACTAGTTTTGGTTTACATACATAGTAATTAGAATGATCACTCGAATATCATACTATAGCATTGCACATACATATCATACAAAGACATAACTCAAACCCGCGATTCCACTGCGTATACCTAACATATTCATGCTAGGTCCGTTTGACTCTTAACAATGACCCATAAAGGGGGCATGGTGCTACTCCTATAGTGCTATACATGTTAAGTGGGCTAATAATAGTTAATGAATTATGTTTAAGTATCTAAGAATCATAAGCATGGAAAATAGTATATAAGTATGTTTAGTAGATTCAGCATGTGTGTTTATAAAAAGAATTAGTGTTTTATGCATACGATACATGTTGGCCCCAAAAGTGATAAAAGAAAATGGGACAAGTATGACTCACCTTTGGGTGCGTCTTGATAGGGTTCCAAAAGTAAGTCTTGGAAGATTAAGCTTTAGCCTTGAGTGACTAGAATTAAGAATTAGAGTCTTAGGTTCGAGTTTAAATTATATGTTCAAGAGAATCATGCAAGCCTTTTAGGCAAACCAAAACACAAATTGCCTTTAAGGCAATCCGGATAGTCATGAGAATAAGTTAGACCAAGCACAAAATCATCATAGATGATTCGGATGGTATAGGGTTAGGAATGTGAATCCGATTGATAAGTTCATGTCATAACCACTTCGCTTATGGGATAAACGTGGGTTTTGGACACGGGATTTCCCCTTTCTAGTGTGGATTAATCCATGGCACAAGAAGGGTCAAGAGAGTTTGGCAAGGTAGGGTGTAACCACAAACCTTCTAAAAGATTATTAATAAGATAGTAAGATAGAAGCTTGAAAGTATGTTTATATTAATACATAGTATAATCAATAAGTTTAAGTAAAAGTTTGGGGACTGATTTGGATGAGCCTTGACTCTCCTTTGTCACCCAATACCATAGCACAAATCTCTCTAATATTAGATTGTTAGTAGACTTGGTTTGTTTCTTCACAACAAACATCTTAGGACATAAAAACAAATCAGAAAACAAACACCTTTGGGACCTCTTTTAGGTGTTGTACCCTTATCACACTTCTGTGGATAAATATGGGGAAGATCCTAGAGGTTTCTTCAAGGAGTTTTGGATAGAAAAGAGGAAGAAAAACAAAAAAGAAAGAAGGTTTGAGCTTGGAAAACTTACTGATGTGTTATCAGGAAGTTTGGTCAAAACTTTGAAGATTAGAGAGTGTTTCTAGAGAGATTAAGGATGAACAAGAGGTTAAAGGGTAGAGAGGAGTTGTATTTATAGGTGGGGTGAGTTGGTTGGGTATTTAATGCATTAATCAGGGTGGTTAGAGGTGTTTAGGTGAGAAAGGGAGGCATTTACGAGCTGCTAGTCGTCCGATCTGGTTGCAGCTATTTCGCAGGCCGCCGCGGACCGCGGCCCAAATTAAAAAGCCCGCTGCGCACCGCGGCCGGGTAACAAAAGGCCCAACCTGATTTTTAAACGGGCCTAAGCTCAACAAGGGTTTTAAGTGTATTTTTGGGCTATAAAGTATTGTTTTGGCCTATTTTAATGTGTTTTTGAGTTGGGTTTGGTTACCAACTTGTATGGGTTCGACTAGGCTTCGGTTTAGCATTAAGACTTCGTTTTTTAAGCGTAAAGTATAAAGATTGCGTTAAATAGAATACATAGATTAAATGAAATAGATTAAAATTAAAATGCAATTGACAAAATACTCTTTTCCATTGATCATAAGCTCGGGATTACAAGGGTGTAGAATGACAAGATAGAAAAATACAAGGACTAGAATGGAAATTACGAAAGTACAAATGTTACAAAAGGCGAGTAATGAAACGATTTTTAAAGGTAGAGATCTCAAGGTGAACGAGGGAGTGGCTAGTGTGAAGTCTATTTTGTTTTTTTTTTGTTAAAAAGTCTGTCTATGTCTAAAAATCTCCTCTGGAGGGACTGGTGTAAATACTCGTTGTGTATGTTGTAATTGGTTTTTTCGCGATCTTCGTTTTGAGGACTCGCCTAGTGATTGTATGATGTTTATAGTTTAAAAAAGAAGCAATTCAAGTTTGTTATCACACTATCACTAAAAATCAACCAATCAGTTGTCACCCCATTACATCAAATTTTATCACACAATCACTAAATCACTCTCAATTAATCACAAAAATAATAATAAATAAATAAATAACCAATCATAACATTCAACCTCGTCCCTTTACACTTTTAAACAAACCACACACGTAATGCCACCACGAAAGAAACCATCACGCAACCGTGATGGGTGGTTGCGATGGTTTTTCACGCATGATAGGGCAACATAGTGGTGCCCCACCATCCTAATCGATAAACATCTGGCTTTGTATGTAAAATTTGAACTTATATTCAAGTCTATGAATCTCGGCTTTAGAAAACTTGGCGTTTTATGCTACTTATTTTTTTTCGTAATTAATTTGTCATTTTCTTAATATGTCTAATCTACAATAGTAACAAATAACAATACTAGTGGTTAGCAATTTATAAAGTCTTTGTCAAGAATACCTTATGCTAGATAGGGTATGTATCGCTTGTATGATGTGTTATGCTAGATAAGGTAAGTAAGTGTTGATAATGATTTGTGTTTGGCCAAATGTAATATACGATGCTATGTTTATCTTGATTCTTGATTATAAACTCTTTAACTGAAGCTATAGCCTATAGGAATAAATATATTATGCTCAATTTAACATAAAGGTGAAGTATCATGTCTTCACACAAACAATAACTACTATGTTGGTTGCATATCTCATAAGTTTCATTTACTTGGAAGATGCTCAGCCACTTTATGCCTTTATGGTGTAACAATTTACCCATATATCTTTATGCTAACCGCATGCTTCATCAGTAAAGGAAACACAGGAATGCTCGAACATTTTACATGCGACATGGTTCTAGTTCAAACACACTTGGTTCGTTATGCTTCAAATACACGTCGATGTTGTTAGAAGATTATAATCAAGAAATATTGATAATTTAGAAGGTCAAACTGAAAAGTCAAAAGGCACAAAGAAAAGGCACCAAAATATAAACAGTTGTGTCGATTCGGTTTAGGACATGTCAGTTAGTTTAAGGTAGTTATTTAACCGCTTCTTGTATGGCTATATAAGCCTCCAATCTGTACATAATTTGTGTGTGGAAATATTATTATTTGTGTGCATATACGATTCCCACCCTCTGTTTCTATTCGAGTCCATGCACATGGCTGTCCATACTCAACATGTTCATCATTCATAAATCCAAGTCGTATAATACGCGAACAGGGCCGAATTCAAACATGGTATCAGAGCGCCACATTAAAAATCCTGGGAAGAAATAACATGTGAAGAAATCGAGTGATTCGGTTAAGAAGAAATCCGATTATGCGAAAAAGAAATAGTCCCCTGTTTTGCAAACATTAATCGGTACTACAAGGAAGAAAAGAATCGAACAACAGAGAAGTGTTTGTTCAATTCAGACTTGGTTATCATCATCAATCAATCAGAAGAAGATCCAGTCAAAGGGCCATAACAGTTTTTTTTAAAGATCAAAACGGTGAGAAAACCGTTTCCGGCGAGAAATTTCGGCAAGGCATGAACATGAAAAGATTCAATTAGGAACCATTTTAGAACATAAGAAAGATGTTCAGTAAAGGGTTTTTAAAGACGCAGAGGCGTTACCCGAGAAGAATTCGATACAAGGTAGAAGGCCGGAGAAGTCGAATTTAAAGGATGCAATTTATAAATAAGAAGATGGATGTGGTGCTTTCCATCTTTCCTTATCGTGCTTAGGACCAGGAGAGTCATAGAAGCATTTGAAGATCATGTGGATCAAGAAGGGATAGTCGTGACGACTTAGTTTACATCAAGATTAGAAGATCAAAGAATGGTTCAAATTCAATCAAGAAAAGAAGATGAAAGGACTGCATAAACATGGTTGAACACGAACAGAGTACAGATCAACATTTCTTGATTAGGGGAGTGATTGTTAGAAGATTATAATCAAGAAATATTGATAATTTAGAAAGTCAAACTTAAAAGTCAAAAGGCACAAAGAAAATGCGCCAAAATATAAATAGTTGTGTCGATTCAGTTTAGGGCATGTCGGTTAGTTTAAGGTAGTTATTTAACCGCTTCTTGTATGGCTATATAAGCCTCCAATCTGTACAGAATTTGTGTGTGGAAATATTATTATTTGTGTGCATATCATAAACGATTCCCACCCTCCGTTTCCTATTCGAGTCCCTGCACATGGCTGTGCATACTCAACATGTTCATCATTCATAAATCCAAGTCGTATAATACGCGAACAGGGCCGAATTCAAACAGGTGTGCTTACCAAAGAGCTTTCATCCTTTCGTTTCACAAGTTTTGTTTCAAGTTGTGGTGCAAACGAGCCTAGCCATGTGTGAACTCGCCTAAGCTCAAATTTGACTCGTTTAGCTTAACATGGCTTGACCTCGACTCATTTGTAACTCTATTAACTAGTGGGAAAAAATATTCAAGCTCAAGAATGGAATGTGCTTAACTTGTTCAGCGTTTATAGGTTATTGCACTTGTTCACCACATGTAGGTTATTTAATTGTTCTGTTTAGATGCATGTATGATTATAAGAGAGGGAGAGGCACCCACGGCAAACCCTTCACGGGTTGGTAACCGGGAACGACAACGTCACCGCCATCCGCATGGGTAGGCGTGCGACTTGCTTTCCACGGTTTCTTCTTGCCGCTATGTTTGGTGGTGGGTACTTGTCTAATTTATTTGTTTAAATTAAAAAAAGAAAAAAACTTCGAGGGTATTTTTGGGTAGGTGCCACCAGTGCAAGGATACTTGAGGGTGGTTTTGACATGACACTGCAAGATCGGATGAAGATAGGATACTATCCTAGCTAGGGTGCCGTTCCACCGCGTGGGTACTTGTATGTATCATGTATGTGTTTGTATATATACTGGTGATTGTTTATAACTTCATACATATGTGTTATTTAGTCTCGTGAGCCTATCCGAGTTTCCTATCTATATGAAGCTCGGTCTCACTTATTTTTTTTACATCAAAACACAACCTATGAAGATTGATTCTGTTAACTACCTGAAAGTTTGTTAATTTTTATTTCTAGACTTAAAACTCATTTAAACTCAACTCAATTCTAAATAGTTGTGAACCAATTCTGAATAGGCCACGAAGGGGCTCAATATGTTTAGATAAACTTCAAATCTATGTACAACTTGAAAGGCATTATAGAGTGCATTCCTTTTATGTCATGGAAACATATGGTATATCCTTGTAATCTGTAGTTAGTTACTTGTTTGTTAATTTGTTAATTGTTAGTTATAGTTATGTGTTGAAAAGTATTTATGAGTATGAGTGGTAAAATCAAACACGTGTTAGGAACCATTCAACTGAACGGTTATACACGTGTAGTTTGCTGAGTATATGCCTTATCCACATTCATGCAGAGCGGTTAATTTTATCCCCAATTTATAGCTCTCCTACATTTATGTAAAAAAATAATATTAATTTATCCATAAATCCATAAATAAAAGCCAATTGAAAAGCAAAAAAAAAGCGTAGATTAGTAGACAATTAAATCCAGACGTTTGATGATATTGTTACACGCGTCTGGCTGCCGCTTCTATAGAAAGTTTGGTTTTACATTAGACCCCTTGTTGTTTTTGCCCTTTGTTAATGTATCCCTTGTTCTTTCTTGATATTGCAAATGTGAAAGAAAGTTCAATTAAGAGTTAAGTTGATAAGATTTTTTGTTGAAAAATTACACCGTTAGTCCTTATGGTTTCCACCAAATTTCAATGTAAGGTATTAAGGTTTTATTGTTTCACTTTAAGATATTAACCTTTTAATTTGTTTCAATGTCAGGTTTAGGGACTAACCTAGTTAAAACTTAACTGAGATTAAGGGTATTATGATCCATTAACCTGTTTATAATAAAAACAAAAAAAAGCCAAAACCCCCTTGCACAAGACTCGAACCTGGGACCTTGGCTTATTAAAAGAACAGGCAAACCAGCTGATCTAAGCTACCAGATGGTTATTATTCCGATCAGATTCTTTATAAATAAAATCGATGCAGTCACTTCCCCAATTCAACCCAAACCAACCCGTAAATAATTTAACTTGACAAGAGAAAATACAGATTGGTTCTTGAGATCACCGGTCAATGTAACAGGTACGCCTACCACCTGCAAAAGTGTAAATACCTTCAACAGAAAATTACCACTATAAAGTCACATTTTGGTTTATGAAAAATTCACCAACCTTTGTGGAGCATTGCGCTTGGGAAAAAAGTTCAACAAGGTG